>OMLB01018079.1:3371-20287 GCA_900302555.1 Myripristis jacobus | reverse complement strand
ACCAATCACATGGCAGCTGCTTCAATGCATTTAGGGGTGTGGTCCTGGTCAAGACAATCTCCTGAACTCCAAACTGAATGTCAGAATGGGAAAGAAAGGTGATCTAAGCAACTTGGAGCGTGGCATGGTTGTTGGTGCCAGACGGGCTGGTCTGAGTATTTCACAATCTGCTCAGTTACTGGGATTTTCACACACAACAATTTCTAGGGTTTACAAAGAATGGTCTGAAAAAGGAAAAACAGAATGAGCCGACTGAATCAAGCTGATAGAAGATCAACTTTGACTCAGATAACCACTCGTTACAACCGAGGTCTGAAGCAAAGCATTTGTGAAGCCACAACATGCACAACCTTGAGGCGGATGGGCTACACCAGCAGAAGACCCCACCGGGTACCACTCTTCTCCACTAAAAACAGGAAAATGAGGCTACAATTTGCACAAGCTCACCAAAATTGGACCGTTGAAGACTGGAAAAATGTTGCCTGGTCTGATGAGTCTCGATTTCTGTTGAGACATTCAGATGGTAGAGTCAGAATTTGGCGTAAGCAGAATGAGAACATGGATCCGTCATGCCTTGTTACCACTGCGCAGGCTGGTGGTGGTGGTGTAATGGTGTGGGGGATGTTTTCTTGGCACACTTTGTAAACGATGCCCAATTGGGCATCGTTTAAATGCCACAGCCTACCTGAGCATTGTTTCTGACCATGTCCATGCCTTTATGACCACCATGTACCCATCCTCTGATGGCTACTCCCAGCAGGATAATGCACCATGTCACGGTATTAGTATGGTGTTCCTAATAATCCTTAAGGTGAGTGTATATGATTCACTGAACAGCTATAGCTGGGACTATATGCTTATCTCCCGAATTGATACTATCACGGTACCTGGGTATCAATTTGTTATGTATTGCAATTCATTATTAGGGTTTTTTATTTATTTATTTATTTTTAGTTATCCTCTAGTTTGCTCCTGTAAAGGTCACAATAGCTTTATACAGCGACGTGCTCTCACTACAATGAAATGGCTGCTATGGAGGCCAACATCATCACACAGGAATCAAATGTGGCTCATTGAATCCACAAGAGTCTCAGCTTTCCAGTCAAAGCCAACTGATGCAACTCCAAGACTGTTTAGACCCCAGTCTGCACACACACACCATTTTACAACAGGCCACAAGAACACATGTGGACTGCAGGCTTTGTGGCCCAAACTGCATGGGATTAGCAGAAGGTGGGCATGTCTGCAAAGGGGAGAGAACCCACTTTCATTCAGATAACTGGAGATCAGAGGTCAGCAGGCCCCCCCTGCCCAAGCTACATTTTCCCTTATAAGCTTGGCATGAAGATATTGCTTAAGTAGTCTAGTATCATATGATACCAATATCTTTACTTTAAAATTGATTCATTAATAAGAAATAATTTAAAATTTGTTAAAAAGAATTTTTTCCCCAGCCCTTTAAACAACCCATGTGTAAGATAGTACATGTGGTTCTTGAATGGGCCCTCTCAGTGTCTATATTCATGTTGCTTGTTATTGCACCATGGTGTTGTTTGTAGTTGGAGAGGATTGTCGGGGTAACAGGACAGCCAAGTATTTATACAATTACACAATACCCTAGTGGAAAAATACTCAAGTAAAAGTTAAAGTCAAACATTCAAGAGTGTACTTAAGTACAAAATATGTGTGAACTGAAAAGGTAGGCTTTTTAAGTAAATGTTGTGAATAACAAATCCTTTCAAAGTGTTAAATGACACCTCAACTTCTGTTTTAATGTGGCTCTAACTGGTCCTGCTGCTGCAGCTGGTGGCTAATTTCATTTTGGAGTTTGTCATCTGTTTTGCAAAGCAAGAAGTAGCTACAGCTGTCAGATAAATGTAGTGGGGTAAAAAGAACAATATATCCCTCTGAAGTGTGGTGGAGTGAGAAGGACAGTGCTTACTACTGTCCGCCTCTGTTTGAAAACTGAAATGTGACTGGTGGATCATACAGTATGTAGGCTGAGGACTGGATCTCACTGAAATGTAAAATGACCGTGTGTCATAATTCATGAGGAGTATGTAGGTTTGCCAAAATGCAAAGTCATTTTACATTGTTAGAGTTTTGTTTGGATTTTGGCATGACTGTCTCTCTCATCTGTGGCTAGTGACACACCGTGCTATCCTCAATTAATTAACATGTGATAATAAAACAATGTGTGTGTATAGCACTTTCACACTGTTACAAAGCACATTGCAGGGGTGCTAAAAACAAAACTATCCAATGGCTTGAATTACAACAGTGCTTATTTTCATCTTTTTTATTATTACAATAGCCTAGTTGTGTAAATAAAGCTGCAGAATATTTTGAATATATATGCGCTGAATATTCATTTTATATTCATTCAGTTCACAGAGATCATGCCAACAAAACAATTTCTCACAAATCACGGATTATACGCCGACTGCCTGCCGGTCAAAGGTCTTGAAAGTTTGCAGTTAATTTGAGACTCCTCCAGTGCCACAGGTCTCACAGTGTGTTCATCTACTGAGATATGAGGGGTTTTGTTCCCCCATCCATTTCCCAAACACATCAGTATGTGAAAATTGTTTGTATCTGTGCTATTTGTTAAAAGATGGAGCTGAAACGATTGGAGCTTCGAGGACAAAGCTCCAGATCGCTGTCAATAGGAACTAATTTTAATGTACAGTTTATTTCAAGTATATTGTACGCCGGGGTCAGTTATTTTTAAGTAGGTTGAAAAACCCCTTTAAAAAGCCTTAAGTTGAATTTACTAAATCTGTAGACACTGTATGTGCTGTAGCTTGTGCTTCCAGTCAGAAACAAAGTGTTGGTGCAGTCTGACAGTTGGCAGTTTATACACACTCCTCATCTCCTGTATTTTCATTTTTGTTCAGTGCTTTGAGGTAGGCTCGTGTTTGCTTATGCAGAGTTTTGTGGTTTAATTAAATGCACCCCTTCCAATTTCAATCTCAACATCTTACATTCTGTAACAGTGTACATTTTGGTTTATATTTTCCTGTCCCTTTGTAGGGTGGTGACTGAATATGCCTGTCCTTTTGTATATACTGACCGAGGAAATGTGCAGTGCGAATGTTTCTAGTCATGTGCATTTGTCTCTGTAGGTGGCGTGTTTGAGAGACAGATTGATGTGGGCTTGTGGCCTGACAGAGCTGCGACCAGCGAGCCAGTCCATCCCGACACCATGCAGGACAAGGTGAGTTTACAACAACCTGAGAGCTGGGGAAAGATGTTGTTGAGATGCACGGCTGTGTGTCTGAGAGCGGGGGCACGGGGGTGGGACAAAACAGGCAAGTGTCCTGCTAAGTCCAAGTTCTCTTTATGCTTAATTCAGCTTTTTTTGCACTGATGTTTCCATCCCAAAGATGTTTTAAAATGGTTACAGTGTCACTGCCATAGATTTCAGCATCATGATAATACTTCAGTTCATCTGTTCAAGCATGTCACGCAGCCACTTTAGATAGAATCAAAGTATCCACAATATTTCTACTCAGTAGTCTGGAAATATTTTATAACCTAGATGAACTGCAAAGCCAACCAAACCTAAAATTCACCGGGATAATTGGGTGAAGGTAGACGACTTGGCATCATGTTCAAATCTGCCAGTGCAATTCCTCAGTACATGCGTACGTATGGACTTTAGAAACATAATGCCTTTATTGGACATTTGTAAACAGTGTAAACATAAACATGCCCCGGCCGGGCTGAGGGTCTGAGTTTGGGCTTTCAGGGAGGGACCAAAGTGCACCAAAGAGGACCAAAGAGGGCCTGAATAGTCTTAGACGCTGTGGAAAAAAATGCTTATAATCATAGGGAAACCCTTAATTTTTATGAACTGCATCAGCATTTTGGCAAATTCTGCGATATCCCTCATTGATTCTGTTTTTATTATTAAATCCCACTATTCTGTCAGTGTTTTCTACACTGCAGAAATCATAGGGTCCTACATTCAGCGTGAAAAGCAGCTTACAATAACAAAAAGCAATGTGGCTGTTTTGTTGGGAGGAAAGAAGCAGAAAACGATTTGGACTTAAGTCGGCAAACCCCCAAAATGTGTGGCTTACTTGTCCTGCCTACTACTCATGTGACTGACAGGCATGTAGTCCACACAAAAACAAGCAGTGAACTGCCTATTAGCTGCTGCTCTCATGGTGTGTGTTGCACTCAATTGGATGCAACGCGCATTACATCAACAGGGCGAGAAGCAACAAAAACACAGTAAGAAAGTCTTCGGCTGAAAAAGTGTCAGTGTCTGGCCAGCTGGTGCTTATGGAGATCCCTGACAGATCCACCATGCTAAATACACCTGGATACGTACAGCCTGTATTCTCATGCTCACTTTATACTTGTGTGTCAGAATGCTGCCGTAGCCATGCCATCTGTCTGCGGCTCTTGTGTTTGCCCAGAGAGGATGCTGCTGCAGCTTAAGTGCGTCTCTCCAGAAATGTAATTGTGTGTAGGGTGACACAAGACTGCCAGGTCTGTGATTTGTCCACTAGATTTACTTGTACTTGTGTGTTTTACGAGTGGATTCCCTGTTAGAGTGAAGACAACATGGTGCCTGTTGTTGACTCTCTTCAAGCAGATGGAAGTGAGCAGGTTTGCAGATATTGCCTGGTGTTGCCACCTCGTCCCCAAATGATTCAAACTGCAAAATGTCACCAAAGTTGTGGCAAGAAGTATCCAAAAAACATTGTTTGGACACCACCATTATGTCCAAGAGTGAACTCTCTGTTTCAGAGGATGTAAACAACACTGCTCCCATATATGTTTGTGTGTCATTAGCACAGAATTAATCAAGTCTTGACTCTGCTGTCCACTGTTTCAGCTATTTGCCGAGTGTGCGCGATTCTTCAGCGTAGAGCTTTAAATACTCCCACTCGTGCAGGACACCACGCTGTAGCTGTGGGGGCACTTTTTTATTCCCTATTACGTTTTCATGTTGTCTCTATCAGTATGCTGGCTTTGCTTGACCAGATCAGGAGGGTTTCACCCTTCATCCTTGTCCAGGTTAGCGTACCAGTGATTTTGAATGTTTGGCCCATGTACTACAGTTCCCCTCACTTGACATTGTAGGTGGGGAACTAAGGATTTTACAGCATAAAATCAAAATCTGTAACTGGCTGTGTAAACAAATGTTGCCCTGGGGACTAATCGGTGGAAAGGCCCTCTTCACTCTGCACAATTTCAAGTCATGCATCATGGTGATGAACACTGGTGTGAAAAACGTCTGAGGTCTCTCAAAGTTCATTTTCATGTCATTGTGGATTGAATGGAAACCAATGGCTGGATAATAGGTAGAAAAAAATGATACAAGACCTTTAAAATACGACTGATAGCTTTGGGAGAAGATTAGCAGAAACGTGAAGTACATTTGATATATTTTGGGCTAAAGATGCCAAATCATTAGTAGAGTCCTTGTAAGGGCCGCTGTCAGTAACTGTGTGTTGCACACAGGTAGAGCAGGACAGATGAAAGGTGAAAAGTCACTGTTCAGCTCATGAAGCAAGCGCATTTGATAATCAGTTTATACGTTTATTAAATATAGATTCCTGAGCAGTGATAGGCACAGGGGCGGGACTTTGTCCATGTCCCACCACCAGGAGAGGGGCAAAAGAGGGCTCTGCTCCTGCCCTTCTTCTTTGCTTTTAACCGTTATTGTATTTATGTCAAGAAAAATATTGAGATAATTATCGTTATTGTTTGATCACCCAGCCCTACTGATGTGATTTTTGTTTCATGGACAATATTTCTGCCTGAGGAATTCAAAATGGACAACAAGTATTCTTTGGAGGACTGAAAGGCGTTCGTAGCCCCTCAGTTTTCACACGTACATACACAGTGGGGCTTATTTCCAAACACCCTTGTGATGCATTATCCATACACTTGGAACCGAGTATCAATATTTGAGTTTTCAACTTAATTTCCACAGATGCACAAAATGTAGTTTATGTAGTTTTCAGGTTTGGCTCTGTTATAAATCCTACAGTGGATTAAATTTGAGTATAAAAGCTGAAGTCTTACCTTGTGTTAAAGGAGATGATGCTAACAGGTTAAAGTCAAAATAACATTAAGATATTCACTGTGGAGTTATGAAGCTCTCAGTTTGCAGGGAGCACGCGTCCCTTACACAGTCTAACAGGGCAAAGAAACTCATGAAACTGTCCGTCATCCTGCACAAGTCTGGTGAAAACGCATGCAGCTTTTAGCTTTTTGGTAAGGAACTGAGCACCCAGTCGCTCCGCTGTGGCTGCTCAGGTTGTTAGCACTGGGCAGCTGCATGTATATGAATCTTAAGCAGGCCGTCGCTGACTCAGTGATAAAACTGCCCTTTTTTCTGCAGTCACCAGATGTGCAGCTGGTGGAGCCAGATCCAGTGCTGGTGAAGGAAGAGAAGATTGAGCGAGATATGCCACAAGATGAAGAATTAGAGGACGACGTGCCGCTCATTGGAGAAGATGGTGGGTTTGTGTGAGGGAGATCCTGCCGTGCATGTGTGACACGCTCATAAACATGTTGTTTTGTCTGCATGAAACTAACCTGTGTGCTTGGGTGAGTATGCTCTACGTGTGCCTGAAAGGTACGAGAGAGACACTTATTCTGTGTACGTGGGATTCGGCCTGTATTGAAGGTTTGACACTAACAACCAGTGCTCCCTCATGTACTCCCTGTAGGAGTGGTAGAGTGTGGCCCTCGTGGAGGTGGAGCACAGAGACCCAGCCTTCAACAGCAGGACAGCCAGTCATCGTCCTGTCAGCCCCAGGTGTCAGCCCCCCTCCCACAGCCTCAGCCCCAGCCTCAAGCCAGCAGGACCAGGCATGCCGGCGGCAGCAGCAGCAACAGAGGAGTGGAGGTCAGTGGCTCCTCTCCTCTCCTTAAGTCTGAGCTAAGTGCCTCTGTTGAAGGCAGAGACACCCTTCTTCACACCCCCCCTCTGCTAGAACAACAGGAAACTATTGACCGCCGCCAGCACATAGATGATGGCGGTGACGACTCACGGTTTGACACGTTTTGCGACAATGACGAAAGCTCTGATTCATTAGTCGAGAAATTTTTTGACGAGGCCTTGGGGGACAAAGCCGAAGGAAGGATGCCCTCTTGTTCATACTCCATGGCGGCAGCTGATTTTCCGTCAACCTCCTCCAGCATTAACGGATGGACTCACGGCGGTCTGAGTGACAGCTCCGGTTTCCTCTTGTCTCAACCTGTTGGTGACCAACACGTAGTTTGCCCGCGGACGAGCCCCAAGGAGAGGCTGTTTGTCTGCAGCTACTGCGGCAAAACTTTCAATCGACCCAAGAAGGTGGAGATCCACCAACGGATCCACACGGGGGAGAAACCTTTCCGCTGCGCCACGTGTGGGAAGATGTTCTCAGAGGCCGGGAACCTGAAGAAGCACCAGAGGGTTCACACAGGGGAGAAACCCTACAGCTGTGTGCTGTGTGGGAAGGGATTCGCCTGGATAAGGAACCTCAAAATGCACCAGCAGAAAAGCCACCCAGACATTTATTTGGAAGAGGAGACATGGACACAGAACTGAATTGTGTTGTTGGTAATTTAGGGTATAGAAATCCAGTTTAACCATGATTTGGGGAAACTAACAACTTATTGGCTAACATAGAATGAGTGTTGTACAGGACCAGCATGCACATTCGGTCCAAAGCTAAACCTTAGCCTGTGGTTGCAAACTTCCCATTTTGTAGTCCGCTAAATTAGATTTATTTATCTATCACCCATACCTGTCAGACATCAGAAGCATGCACTCGTACTTGTCTTGGTCTTGGATGTTAGGGAACAATGGAATATCAGTATCAGTATTTCCCCAATGCCAAACTCAAAAGCTAACATTTTAGAAGCACAGGAACTTGGCCTCGTTCACCACAAGGAGTATTTCAAATCTGAATCATGATGATGATCATTTATGGTCACGCTCTATATTGATGAGTAAAGTGGCTTGTATTGCTTCTTCACCACCGGCTGAAGTTTGCAAATGTGACTCTGCATTGGCAGGGTAGAGCGGGAATGTAATGGGGAAACAGCTGTTGGTCATGAGCTGCTGGGGTTTTTACGACCTACAGGGTGAAAGTGTTTTATGTACTTGAGGCCTGACGCCCTAATTTGGGTCTTTATTGTGCTTTGCCTGCGATCTCTCGTACCTGTTTTCTCTTGATTCAGGGTCGGTTGAATTCTGAGGTCACACCTCTTAACTCTCAGATTAGACAGTTTACAGCAGAAATCACAAACCTGATCAGTCAAAGCAGTGGTTTTCAGTCCTTGTGGTAAGAGATTTAAGAGAATTTTGATTCCAACTAAACACAGCAGCTGATTTCACTGATTAGATCACCTTCAGCTAAAGACGGGGAAGTCAGTGAAGAGTCTGGTTGGAACTGAAAGCTGCATCATCGAGGCTGATGGCACATGACTGGAAACCACTGATCTGAAGGCTGTGTCAGCACAGGACACTCCTCAGAGCTGTACACTGAGGAGGTTATGGGCTGGGCACAGACCAGTCTCTCTCTCTCTCTCTCTCTCTCTCTCTCACACACACACACACACACACACAGTCTTATTGATTCCTTCAGAGTGCAGCGACCTGCAGCACTGTATTGGGGCACTGTAAAAGCACGCTGGATAAGATTACTGCCTGGGTTTTGAGTTGCTGACTGTGTTCAGCCGTCCTGCACAAACTGAAGTACAAACCCTGAGGATGGAGTAGAGATTTTTAGGGAAGCAATCTGTCTTTTTATTTAAGAACAAAGAAGCAGAAGTTGTTTGTGTTTTCACTGAGATATAGGAACCAAAAAGTGCTCACAGTCTTGTTGGCCGCTGTAGTGCATGGAAGGGCTAGAAACAGTTTCTCTGATTAATTAAATAGAAGCCTCAACTTTTGTCATGCTTAGGTCGACATTCTCATACAAATGTCCAGACAAGTTTTCATACAGGCAACGAATGCCATTGACTCACAATACAGCTGTTTTTATATACATACTTAAAACATGTAAGTATTACATTTATTATGTATTATGAATTGCAATAAAATGATCCAAATTATACGGTGTATATTGTAATATAAAAGTGAGCATTACTGATATGGATTAAGGAATTTAGGCCAAAATTAATATTTCTATTCTTTCTTTACTGGTAAAAACAAATTGAAATGACATGTAATCATACACACTGAAATGTGAACATAAATAGACACAGTAGTGATCAGGCTCATTTCGTTTTAACTGGGTTAACCCAGGCTTTTTGACTCAGGTGTGTGTTTCAGTTCATTGTATTACAACTAAACCTGAAGGGAAAAGTACTTTTACTGAGTTCATGTTGCTTCTCACTGTTTTCAAAGGATCTTATTCTACTTAATGATGCTTTCCATAGAGAGGTGAAGTATCGGTTGGCATTTGTATGCAGAAATAAACATCTGTCATTTGATGGGTTGTCCAAAATCCCTGTGGAGAATATGAATGGCTCTTTTTGAAATGTGTTGGACGAGTATCCGTGAGATACACGGCGTTTTGTTCTCGTGGCTAAAACAGGACATTTACCAGCACCTGTATGACAGTTTAGGTGTTTGTTACTTGTAAAATTGATTTACAGCTTTTAGAAAAAAGGAAAATCATGACAATTGGCTGGTGTGAAACAGAAAAAAAAAAAGAGTGCGATACATTTTTGCCATTGGTGTCTAACTAAACAGAATGTAATACCTAGCAGTCAGTGTTGCTAAATACTAAAAAACTATCACTACATTTGATTCCACATATTTATCAGTGACTGGTCTGTCACTGTTACACAGTCTAATATTTATAATGACAGAATTATAAGCTGATGTGAAATTGATGGTTGTAAAATTATGTTAATTGTTCTAAATGGGTCTAGATTTCATTCATCTAAGCACATAGAAATGTGTATCTACTTTATCAGCATCTGCTCGTTTTCACCGATGCAGAGAAAAAATACATAAATAATTTAGGGAGCTGATTTTCTGGAAAAGTCTCTGTTTAAGCGCTCTGCGTTGGCCACTGGACGTGGCCTCAGATATACTTACAGGTGGAATATCTCCTGATACAGACTATCTCTGCCTGTGACTGCGCTGTGCATTTGTTGTAAGATTTTCGTAGCTTTACCCTGAAGCAGTGCAACAGACATTGTTCATACCTAATCACAGCAAACCTGCAGGTAGCCATGGCTCTTTCTCAAACAAATAGCAGTTCAGTCAGTATGAAGAGTCACTGAAGGGACATTAGTTGATGTACATGTCTTCATAGAACAAAATACAGTATATCTTTGAAGCCTCTGGAGTTCTTTTTGCCATTTATTACAAACTTCATTCATATTTCCCCTGGGGTTTTCAGACTGCACACTGGATGGTGGAAATACTTACATCCTATAAAGACGCGCCACACTTCTGCTCGTCATTTACTGGTGAATAGATGTAGTTTGGTTTGGTGCGGCCTCCATGCTTCAGAAAAGTGGATGCAAAACCACTTATGTGACCAACTTTTATAAAAAATGAGACAACAAACAACTACTGTTCCTAGAATAATAAAAAAAAATCAAGCGGCAATATATAAAAAGAATATTAAATTACAATATATTGATGTTTTCTCATTTTTTCTAAAAGTCACAACAGTAAAAATGGCTGCTGAATGTTAGAACAGAGAGTAAAATTGTATTATCAGAGCAAGAAATTGAAAAGGAAGAAACAAGGTTATGGCAAAAAAAAAAAAAAGAGGGTCATGTTTTTAAAGTGTGCATTGCAATAAATCATCTAAGTTTTGTTGGTGACCTTTTCTTTGGATGTGTACTGGGTTATTTAATACTATGTTCAAATGTTTCTCAAGATGTTTTCATTTAAGGGAATAAATACTGTACCTTAAAACAATGAAGTCTTGTTATTTAGTGACCATCTCTGAAGGTTGTTATGACTTTGAAACTCAAATAGATGTAATTGCAGTCACATTGCTGCCATGAAATAAGGAAAGTAACTAACATTACAGAGATCTTATATTGTTATGAAAAAGACGTACAAAAGTAATGGGCCATAAAAACAGTCTCATTTGAGTCCCCACTCCTCACAACAGAACAAACAAAAAATCCTCTGAATGAAATGTACACCCAGTGGCTGTTTTATCACCTTTTGACCACCTCCTCCAGCCTCCTTGGAACACCACAGTGTGCCTAAATGCTAACTGCCTAAACGTCCCAGTGGATCAGCGTAACACAAGAACCTTTTGACACAACAGCAGTGGTCCAATAGTCTGTTTTTGCTCAGGAAGGTTCCTAACAGAGTGAAATGAGCCAGAAGCATCCAAACGACAGCCGTGATGATGAGAGCTGGTTAAGGAAAGGTGCTCCGATGCTTCCTTTCCTGTCTCCTTCAGCATAGGACACACTGGACCATGCTTTACCAAAGGAACGGAGATAATGCCGGCCCACAGTTCCTTGCAGCAGCAACATTTAAAGCCGCTCACATTTCAAGGTGTCTGCTCAGTTCTGTGGGGGTTCTTAAGGCTTCTAATCATCATAAACAGAATATGATCTGTAACTCCAAAGTCTGTCTTTCAAGAAAACACATATGAGACGTTTTTGGCGAGAGATTTTTAACCCTCCTATAATGTTTGGGCTCAATTTGACCCCAGTCAGTGTTTAACGTCTCTAAATAAATGATTAACATCATTTTTTTTGCTTCATATTTAATGAGTGTTTCTAATGTAATGGGCACTACCGGGTAAAGATGAAATTCACATGATGATGTTTTCAATGTCCTGTTCACACTTTGTAACGCATCGGTCATAAATAACAGAGTTATGTTTTATTTAAAGGGCTATTTAGGTCGTCAGCAAAGAAACATAAAGTACCTGACACATAAACTTTGATAACAATTTTAGTTATAATAATTTAGTGGAGGTTCAAACTGCAGGGGTCAAACTGAGGCCAAACATAAAAGATGTTATTAAATTTGAACATAACAGGAGGGTTAATTCAACAAGTTTGAAACTTAGATTGATGATATATACAGTCGTAGATTTGTAAGCCTAATGTTATACCTATCTTGCAGGAATCTAACAATTATTTTCATACAATCAAACTAACTGGTGTTGATGTGGATAAATATAAGTGGACAGCAGGGACTGTGCAAGCAGCTGTTTGGTTTCACTCTTGTGACTGGTAGCCGACATTCTGTTTTTGTGCCAATTCCAACCTAGATAATGAAGTCATATTTTTCACTGTGTTCATGTTGATATCGCCTGCATGAAGTGTGGAAGGTGCACATTGTCATTTCAGCACAGCAGACCCGCGTCAGTAACGTTCTCACAGTTACGCAGCCTCGTGTCAGTGTGGTTGGATTCTCTTAACGCTGCAGTCGTTCTTTCCTCAGTCCTCGTGACGTCTCCCTCACATCTTTCTTTGACCTCATCATGTTTTCCAAGGTCAAGGAAAAGTGCTTAAGTAAACACATAGGTTGTCATTTTTTTGACTATTCAACCGCAGCCAAGGTTTGTCCTGGGCCAGAGAACAGTGTATAAACGACTCCCACTTAAGTTTTTTTGCAGTTTCTCCAAAGTGGGCATTGTGGTATCCTCTGGCTCTGTGTGTGCAGTCAGGTTGGTGGACTCATGGCTGCTCCCACTTCAAGCTAGGCTCTTTATTACAGGTTCTGGAAAAGATCTCTGCTGACTTTCATTTATTCACGGGGTACACCTTTGGCAGGGGACTTATGTCTTTTTGGTATCAGTTTAGATACCACAGTGTTTAGCATTTTTCAGTTTATATATTTGCACATTTAAAAAGAAGACAAAAACAGCCTCTTGCTTTGTTTTTGAACAAAATAAACAAAATATATAATGAAGATGCAACATAATCAGAATATAGATACTAAGCAGCAGCCCACAACAGGAGGGAATGGAGCAGGAAAGGCATCATGTTGGGTCTTTGTAAAGCAGAAAGGTCTGAACGGTCCTGTGCTCTAAGACTTGACCTGTGTGAACATCAAACCTATAAACACTTGTGCTCACTGAACATAGATTTGCACGTTTGATTGCCCTGTTTTGCACGTGCAGTCCAACAGCATCTTGCATTTTCCCTGTGTGTGTGTGTGTGTGTGTGTGTTTGCAGGTGGTGGCCGTGCAGAAGGAGGAGGAGGAGCCGGACGTGGTGCTGGTGAAGGTGGAGGAGGTGGAGCCGGCGACGAGAAGCCAGAGCCAGACATGCCTGAGCATCCAGGAGGGTGAGAGAGCAGCAGGACACCAGCATCTGCATGCTTCTGGTTAAAGGGATAGTTCACACGTTTCAAAAAAGCAGCCTCGTGTGAAAATGGGCACACTCAGCCAGCAGAATGGTGTGAGCGCTTTGTGATGGCTGTGTTTCAGTAGGGATCCACACCACAAATGTCCTGTGCTGTATGTGTGTGCTTTAATATTGCATTTTCCACACGTGGACACATTTTGGTGTGTGCATGTACCGTGTCTTAGCAAACATTTAATATGGTAGAGTGGCCACAATGAATTGAGCACAAGGTAAAAACTGTTCAAAATTTAGCGGAAGCAGTTCTAGTTGAATTAGTGAACAGAAATAACTACAAAACAGACTTAACTTGGAAAGTGCAGGTTAACAGGCTAAATGAGAGAATGACTCGCTTGCTTCATCTCCTCTGACAGGACTGGTGGAGTCCAGCACAGACGACTACAGAGGAGTGCTGCCGTTTGATGAAACCACACAAAACTCAACACATCAGCTCCCGGAGCTCCAGGAGTCCGGCCGGGGCTTCTCAGAGGTCAGCTATGGCCGTTCTTCACTGTGGACAAACGGGGGGGAAAGCTTTTGTCCCGATGACAGCCTCCCGGGGCCGTCCTCACATTGCGCCCCCATCTCGTATTTGCCCGACAACCTCACAGGGGCCGAATCCAGCGGCTCCGGGAGGGGAATGGAGGTCGAGAGCCCCAGAACCTTCCATGTTGCCTCCTCCGTTTCGTTTGAGCAGGCTCCTGTCATCGATCTGTCGGAGCAGTCCTGTCCCATTCAGGTTCCAGGTCAAATGCAGGGAGTGCAGATTTCTGGCCACAGGTCTGAGCAGTTCCTGGGTCAGGGTCAGAGTCAGGCTCAGGGGGGCTACAGTGCCGCCGCTAGCAAGCTCAAAATCCCCAGGAAGAAGGTGTGCATCTGTAGGTTCTGCGGGAAAGGGTTCAGCTCCCCGGCAAATTTAGAATCTCATCTGAGGACGCACACTGGTGAGAGACCGTACGGCTGTAACATCTGCGGGAAAAAATTCTCCCAGTTCTGGAACCTGAAGATCCACCGGAACATCCACACCGGGGAGAGACCGTACCAGTGCTCCCTCTGCCCGGAGAAGTTCTCCGACCCCAGCAACCTGAAAAAGCACCAAAAGAGACATCACCCTCCGACATAGCCATAGCCTGCAGCACAGCTAGCTAGACGTGACACACAGGTCGATGAGGACCCATGAGCACAAGCTGGTGATCTGCTCCTTTGCCTTATCTTTAATGAATTTCAGAATGACTAGCTCAGATTACATCTCCACAACACTGACATGATGATCAGCGGTGGCCACTTCTTTGCTTCAGTCACCTGAAACAGTTACTTCACCCACAACGCATGAGTCCCTGATAAAGATGGTTTTACCTGCAAGCCTGCTTGGTAAAACCTTTATTCCAAAAACACGCTAGCCCTCTCTGATACAGTGGATAACAAGAGGCTCTGTGCTTTTACAACAGCAAAATGATATCAGAAGTGTCATTCAGAAAGCTCACAGTCCAAGTGTCTGTGCGCTCATCACTGCGTTAACATACTTATTTTTGCTGAAATGTTATACGCAAAACCCCCTCATGCAGCTGTGTGGGACGTAATTAGTATGCAACCGGAGACTGGAATTATACCTCAAGACAAATGTAATGGGTGAAGTGAGCCTTTAATGTTGAGGAGGACTGGCAGCCACAGAATACACGATGGGATATTTATTAGATGATAAAAAGTTGATAATTGCTTTTTCAGTCTTAATCATCAACATGATCAACACGCAGTCTTAATAAGCTGGCCTGAGGCAGGGACATGTCAGGGCCAAGACCTCGATCCGATCTGAAACACACAGCGAGCAGGGAGAGCGAGGGCCAGACTCATACACACTGAGATAAAGACATCAGATGTTAAAATGTGCTAAAACTCAAAATAAGGACTGTGCGTTCCAGCCAGTCAGGAACAGAGGAGGGGCATTTCAGATCCACCTGAAACCACTCAAACAGTGTATATTGTCACCTTTATTCAGAGTTCAGATACAGATTGGGGGAATTTCTGCTCAGTAATATTGTGTATCTTGATTAATCATGTGCTTCCAGCGAGGGTCGAGACTAAAATGCAGTGAGCTTGTTTTGATAGTACAGGGCCTATTTAACATATTTATTCTTTTCTATCTATGACAATAATTCTCTTTTATAAGAATGTGTTGTTTTTTTATTGTTGAAGTGTGAAGTTGATGTTCGATGTAAGCCACTGTGGTGTTTGCAGTCGAAAGGGCCACACATCTGTAATTCTGGACTGGCTTTTTCTATTGTGTCACAATTTTGTAAAATTCTGCTTGTTGTCCAAGGGTTGCATTGTAAATAATTAAAACTGTGTCTTACAAAACAAACAAAAACGAGTTTGTGAATTTGTGGTTTTTATAGTCATTTGAATCAGCTCGTGCTCCGGCGTACAGGAGAGTGAAATGACAAAATTGTGACACAATATTATAGAATCTCAATGTAGTTCTACTTCAGATAGACCACATTTACACCTATCCATCAAATCCCAGTCAAAGATTTATCAGTATCCCTTTGGAATGTGCAGTAATATTTAACAGCAAATGCCCTATCAATAGCAAGCCGCTATTTTACCCCAATACAACGCTTAGTGACCTAAATATAAAAACAATTATAGAGGAAGATCAACAGAAATGTGCTTCTGTCTGCAGGTCTGCGATAGACCCCTAAAGATCCAGTCCCAGTCCCTGCATAGGAACCACTAACTTTAATTAAACTGCAGTTCAGTTTAATTAAAGGTCATGCACACGGGCTGAAATCCCTTAAACTGCCTGTAGTGCTGGTGAGAGCATCTATAAAATTACCTCTTCTTATTTATTTATCTTCTTTAGATACACAAGAGAACAATTAATCAGCATCACATTTTGGCCATGACAAAAAGCCCTCCACGATTGTGTGCATCTTCAGCAATAAGCATACAGCAACGTTTATAATAGCCAACACAGGGCTCATAGACCAATCAGATGCCAGTATTTAGCAAAAAAAATAAATGCTGAAAATAAATAAATCACCTGGTGAGGGGGAACCACGTAAAGCCCTTTGAAACCCGAGCAGATTCACTGGACCTCTTTCAAAACACAGGGAAAAAGGCGATTGCCAAATAGGTAAGAAATTACCTGAAAATTGATTTGGAAAAAAAAAGTTGACCTTAAAATGACACCAAGGAAATGATTGAAAACAGGTAAAAAAATAAGACATGACCCAGGTTTCTAGGATTCAAAAGGTTAAAGATCTAAATTCCTGTCCAGATAAAATGGTAAAACATCAAGGAAATCTTAGAAATTAAATTCCTCTCTGAAGGCCTGTCTTTTGTCTGTAAAGCTGGTGATTCATGCACTCCTGTAAGGCCAGTGCAGGAAAAACACCTTGCTCTGTGATGTTAAAGCCAAAAGAAATAGAACATTTTTAATCCATGTTTTTCAAGTTCCTCTCTGTTCTTCCCTCCCTCCCCGTCCGCCCCACCTCTCCACAGTCTGCACAGTCGCACACTCTGATAAAAGAAGATCCCTGCACCGTTGTGTCCGTCCAGTTGAGGGTACCGGACACCAACTCACCGGCCAACAGCAGCCCTCCTCCTCCTCC
>OMLB01018078.1:0-29482 GCA_900302555.1 Myripristis jacobus | reverse complement strand
TACCAAACCCTGGAGACCCATGCACACACAACAGTTACTGCTCCAGCACCTGTTCCCACCACCTCCATCTCTCCTCCATCACTCAGCACTATAAACCCTCCACCATCCACCACAGCCGCCACCACCCTTGCCCTTTACACTGCCCAAACCACCCCTACCTTTCCCTCCATCCTGGAAGTGACCACAACCACACAGCCCTCCACTCCCACTCCCACTCAGCATGACACCTCCAGCATCTCTGAGGTGGCCACCAGCCCTCCAACCTCCATGGCCCTTATGGCTAACATTGAAAGCAGCAAGCAGTACCCCAATGACACCAAGGGCTACCTGGGGAGGAACCACACTGCAGGGAGTGAGGGGGGGCAGGCTGGCAGCGGAGAGGACACTCTCGGGGGCTTGGGACCCGGGTGGCATGTGGCTGCTCACACCCTCCTGGTCGCAGTGGCTACCTGCGTCACAGTGTTGCTGAGCTGCTGTTGTTCCATTCTGGTGGTGGTGAGTTGGAGGGGCAGGAGGAAGAGGAAGGGACGCTACCGCACATCCTGGAGAGGGAAAGGGGGTTCCATGCGTCTAATTAAGTATGTTCTGGTCAGGGAAAGCTCTTGAAAGTGTGGGGTGGAGTCAGTGTGGCCAAAAAGTGGCTGGAACTGATCATTTCCTGCTTTTAAAATTGTTTACCTGATTGTTTTCATCAAGGAATCCAGGATGAGATCTCTGAGATGATAAGTTTGAATTTTAATTTTTATATCACTATAAAATGAAAATTTGTGCAGTTTACGGCATACTGGATTATTCTAATAGCATGAGGTAGTTTTCATAACCATTTCTTTAGACAAATAGGAATGAAAATGTACTTTCTGTCGCTTGTGAGACTTAAAGAGCATCAAACTGACTGGATAGAGTGAGGTCCTTACAGATCAGGAGAGAGCTCTCAGTAAACAAAAACAGGTACATATAATTTAGTGTGTGCCGAAACCATTAAGCCCAGATGCTGCGGGGAGTTTGGTTTCACTTGTGAGGTAATAGCTTGCGACAGAAGAGCCATTGCTTTCGGCAGTGGTGACTTGTCTTAAGAAAGGTGATATGATGTCCATTTGGCAGACCTACATTTTGATGCACTTCAATGAGCTCCAACTGATGTTGATGCCAAACTTCAAGGACTTTGCCCCCTTGTCCTCCTAATGGTGGTTTCCGAGCAAGACATGCTACAACAACAATCCCGTGGTTGTTCAGATAGTCAAAAATACACTTTGTGGGGGTGATGATGGTATATCTTGGTCCGTGTGTCATTCAGTGTTTCAACCTCCTGCACTCCAGCACATCTCCCCAGTGCATTGGGTTTCTTCTGACCTAAAAGTGCATGGACCACAGACCAAAGCTCTTTAAGAAGGGTTTCAGCTGCAACTGAATATGTCCTTTCAATGGGGGTGCCTATCTTCACCCAGTTAGTGACAAGAGTAGGATGGGGAGTGATGTTGGGGTAGGAGCTGACTTAATGGGCCTAGTGTTAAGGGCTGGGTGATAGATCAATATTACATGGATATCATGAGACTAGATATCATCTGGGATTTTGTACATCGTAATATTGTGATATGGCCTAAGTGTTTTCTGCCTTTTTCTGGTTTTAAAGACTTCATTACAGGGAAGGGACACTGTTTTCAGAACTTGTCATACTGTTCTAGCTGCTCTATTCTTTGCTTCTATCTGGTTATTCATTATATCCAGATCAGTAAAGACTGTTCATGAAATATTTTGTGCACAAATCTTGTCGTCATCACCACAATATTGTCACACTATCTTTATCTAGGTATTTGGACAAGTTTATCATGATATTTGATTGTGTCCATATTGTCAGCCCTACCAATATCACATTAAAGCTTTTATCATTCAAGTTCACACAGCTTTCCAATTTCAAAAAAGAAAAGAAATTTATTAACAATGCAGTGAGTACACATGAGGCTTTCAGTGATGTACTGAATGACAGCCTTACAGAGGTAATATATGTTTGTATGACAAAAAGTCAATTTCAGAAAATAAATACAAAAAGATCCAAGAAGTTTTCATATTCTGATGTAAAATCATAATCTTTTGTACAGTAAGGTCTTGTTTTTGATACTCGGATGGAGTTAATCACAAAAAAGATGGTTGGATGTAGCATAAACCTTTTGTTATTATAATGTTTTTGTGTATTTTGATTGACCCTTTTACAAGTGTGAATGCATTTGTACATAAAGATGTTTTACAGGTTAAACACTTTCTTGACAGCCTCTCTGTACTGGAGCATGGTGCTCTCGCTGTCACCTTCATTCTTCAGTCTAGTGACTGAGTCCTTATACTCCTGGACCTCTCTTCTTGACAGCAGCTCCTCTCGCAAGGCCTCCCCTTCACCTTCCCCCGCCACCTTCATGCGCACCAACATATCCAAGATATTCTTTTGGGATGGGCTGTCATCCCAACTATACTCCTCCATGTCTGCCACAGTTTTCTCAGCCTCCCAAGCCTCTATTTTCTGTAGGAGAAAAACAAAAGTATTGGCTACTTTTACACACACTCACTGCACATGGATAATCTGACCAATTTGACTTAAGACAGCTTTAACTGTAACAGAGGATAAACTGTATTTTGGCGTAGATTTTAGGAGTAAACTTTTTGATGTTTCAGTGTGATTGTGTAATATTACTTTAGTCTGGCTAAGGTATTTACATGGGGTCACTTCATTTTTAAATGTGAGCAAATACGTTCGACTGAACAGTAAATATACTGCTAAATAGATGCATTTTTGTAGTAGAGGATTTATCTGTTTGTGTCTTAGGCAGCTGAGATTAAGGATCATGTGTACATTAATCCTTCAAGGGTCTGGTTTGGCCCGGAGTTTGGAACACAGTATAGCAACAGAGGTAAATTATGGCAGTCCCTGGTCACCCCATACTCCTTTGATGGTACTCTCACAGAGATAGTATTTCTCCATATGTGGTGCTCCCTCTGCTGCCTGTCTAGCTGCCATCACATTCCCTTGGGAACAATAAGGCCCATTATGCTGCAGCTTAAAGCGAGAGCCTCAGCTCCGTTGCTCTTGTTGCTCTCCAGGTGTTTGAGGTTAATGACCAATATTACAGCTGTACACATCTGATCCATATAACATTCAGTCTGGATCAAGTCTAAATCCTTGATTATGGCTGGGAATAGATCAGCAGAAAGGAGAGAGGACATCAACGATTTGGCACACACTGCTTTCTTCAGGATAATAAAAAATGATCTGGAGGAGGATGTCAGCTTACTAAAATGAACCTGTAGTTTTAGTTTTAGAGCAAAAACATTTTGTACAACAGGGCTCTTTTCAAAAGGGAAGTTATCCTCATACATGGAGGTTTTTATATTTTCTTTTAAAAGGCTACATAAACTGCATAAACCTTACTAAGTTAGGTACTGGAAAGTGGAAAGGCCCCAGTCTTTTTCTTCTTGCTGTTCTGGGTTTGATACAAGCAGAAGTAAATAATGAAGTGTTGACAGTTCTGACACCATATCTGTCATTTCATCCATCTCTAAATGGTTTGGCCAACAGTCAGAAAATTTGATGATGACAGACTTGCCAGGAAATCAATGGCCACCTGTTTTCATCATTCAGGAGAGCATGTCCAGTCAGATCTTATTCACATTTTCAGTTAAGGGAAAATGGACATAATGGGACAAAAGCAAATGCCTCTTGTGCCTCTTGCGCTAACTCCCCCTTCCCCTTCCCCGTCCGAAGGAAGCAGGAACCAAGTCGAGCGTTGGCCTGGATTAGCAAACAGTGGAATTAGCAGGCAAGGTCCGTCTCCCTGAGTGGGGAGATAAAATCACCTCAGTGGCTGCTAACAATCAGCTTCTTTGTGGGCTAGCGTTACTACCTGAACGCTACTCCACTCTCACAGCTTCCACAAGCCTGCTGGACAGCACTGTGCCACCTATTGTGTGTCCAAAAGGGCAATGGACACTGTTCCACTTCCTGGCTCGAACATCATTCTCTACTGACAGTTAAAAAAAATGTGATTTTTTTAACGTGACTAAACCTTGACTGGAAAAGCTCCCAAAGACAGCAGTTGCTCAACAGAGGGAGTCCTTTGGTTTCCTGTCCTTTGGCTGCAATTTCATGCAAACAGTGCCTGGGCTGGTGACCTGGTGTGATGTGGCATGGTCGACTGAATGTGAATGGGTGTCAGGGTCAGTACCTGATAGGGGAGTCTGTTTTCACCTGTCTGTAGAGAAATGTCAATGGGACAATACTGCTGTTTACCACCCCTCTGCCCATTCAACTCAGATACTTCCCTAATGGGCTTAGTGTCTCACACCATGAGGGTAAGACAGACAAGAATTCCCTGGGTAAAAGGAACTGTTCAATGTTCTTGGCTCTATGGACCGGTAAATGTCACAAAAGAAGCAAGTGAGCAAATGATCTTTCCCAGAAATTTTGGTCAGTTTAAAAAAAGGGAATTAACATGTGGTCCAGATGTTCTTTATGTACAAAAGTGTAAAACTAAATGCCAGAAAATCTTGTCGGACAGAAATGGACACCAATATGCAAAGTTATTGGGCAAAAAGAAAAGTTGTGTTTTATAGCACCACCATGTGGTCAAATGCTATAATTGATTCATTTATTTTTTGCTAGAGAAGAAGGTGAGATTTCAAACTCATGGGCCGAATTTGGCTGATGCATCTCCTACAGTTTTGGAGATCCAGACACTTTTACAGCAGAGGGAAGAAATCATCTGATCTAAAAGAACCTCTTCAAATGGTAAACACAACAAATGAAAGTGACACTGGGCCATCGGTAGAGGTGACGGCAAAGAGAAGCTGCGCTCTCGATGAATGCATTCTTTTTTAAAGAAGTGGAAAGGCCAGTATACAAAGAGAGAGTCCAAGCAAAAGGTCAAAGCCACAGGAAACCTCGGAAGAGAGTGAAATTGACATGGAAAAGGCACAGCTGTCTCAGCCAACCCTCGTTAGGGTTTGCTGGGACATAGGTGGGATCTGAGGTGGATCTATGAATGGGTTAGGCCTAAAATATTCATGACCTGGCTGAAAGGCAATAGAAAAGTCCTGCAGTGTTCTTTTACTACAATGGCCTTTTGTATATCCAAACCCTTGACCATGAGAGCTGACTGAGAAGGATCAGGTATCTACAGTTCATCAGCAGCTTTTGTATTTGTTAAACTATTACTAGATTGTTGCAGGTTGTTTGCCACAGTGTACGACAACAAATTAATTACAAATTTGCAGTGGCTGCGACTTCATTGCATTTTAAAAAGGGTACACCTTGGTTGTGATGGTCAGCTGCTCAACAGGAACACTGATGGACAGCCCATTCATAGCAGAGTAGAGGAAAACCAATTAACTGACGAATGAACTCACCCAAGACTCGTGGTAGAGGACAGTTAGAAGGTACATGGCATAGTCATAGTTCTGCTGTCTCAATGGGCAGCTGGTAGAGAGAAAGGGGTGGGTTAGGAAGTCAGTACACTTTGTGTTTTTTATTTTATTTTATGATTAAAGAAGGTCATTTCGGTTGAATAACCACTGCATTTTCAGTATACCGAGTTTACCTGTCTGCTGTGATGGTGAGGATATCAGTGTCTCTGCAGTATCTCTCACCAACAAGTCTGAGCATCTTCTTCCGTGCGTGGTCATCCAGGTTCAAACTAGAGAGTTTCACCTGTCATGATGACACAATAGATTAACATTACATTAACATAAAGCAGGAAGTAATTTTTTCAATCATAACCACTCTACATAAATCTCTAAGTCCTATAACCAAATAAAGCATTATGACTGATGCATTATGTACATCTATTGCTGTCTGTGCTTAGGCAAAACGAAAACCACAAACATCACTGAAAAAAATAAATCACTGTATATAGCTCTGATTGTGTTGCTTAAATCCCTTTACTTTTGACAGATTAGATCACAACAGATATGTTGTGCCTCAGAACAACCTAAGGGAGTGGATAGATGGAAAACAAGAGATTACATCATGATTACATTGCTGCTCGTGGTTTCAGAATTACATAACGTTCACATGACACCGTAAATGCATGCATAGGTAAAATGACAACAAAAAGGTGGGGTGAGACAGTGGTGGCTGGACAAGTGTATTACAGCAGGACAGTTCAGTGGTTATATCTGTTGCCTCTGAATTAGCACATGTGCTTTAACTGGCCTTGGATCCTTCCTGCCTAAATCCTGCCTGTATCAGCCCACTTTCCCTCACTACTTTCCTACAGTCTAAATACATAATAACAAAACTAAAGGTGAGTGGACTACGCACTTTCCACATCTGCAAAAAAGGCACATATTGCTCCAACTTTTCCCCCCCCTTATCCAAGTGTTTCCAGTCTCTATATGTGTTTTGTGTATATGTAAATGTGCATGTGTGTGTGTATGTTTGTGTTTTAAGGGAAGACCTGAATACATTTTGGCTAAACTGAGAATGGAGGACCAAGCTTGCTTCAGCTAAGGTCAGGCCCAGTCTGTTTTGTCTGGACTCGGACCCCTGCCTGGCTCTATGGGATTTACCCAGTGTTCTATCTTGATTCTGCCTAATCCACCAGGATTAATGACCGAATAATTCCTACCTCGATGGCATAATCTAAGGCAAAGTGTCAGTGGAGCAGATGGCTGGTGTTTTACGGTAAAAAACTGCATATTTCCAGGTGGGAAAAGGAAAATCGCAAAATTGTAATTGCTGAGGTTGCTGTCAACATGTTTTGGAGCACATAGGCCAATGTGACGGACTGTTGTAAAAAAAAAAATGCAGCCTCACCCAAAGGTGTAAGAGGTTTGTACAGAGTAGAACAAAAGAGAACACTATTGTCTGCATGTGGAATATGAGAATAGAATATAATGTCTTCATATAGAGCAGTTGGCTCAGAAACTAAAAATAATCATTTTACTTTTTTCTTTATTTTCATTTCTTGCGTCAAAATTAAGCATGTTTCTGAAGACAGGAAAACCATTGTCGAATCAGCTGTCACATCTGTGTCTGACAGTGGGGATGTTCTGGACTCACATGCAGCCCTAAAGCAACTCAACGCAGTTTATCATTACGCCTTGAGTTTTATTACAGAAAATACATTTCATACTAATCACTGTGAACTGTATGAGGAAATACGTTGGACCAGAGTAGTAACCTCCTTCTATTTGTAAGGGCCTTGACTAAAACTTCCTCAATAGTTGACATCACTCCTCATCAAACCCACTTTTCATCGCACCAGCTCTCAAGACTGGCTAATGCTTCCAGTATTATGCACCTTACAACCACAACGATTTACAAAAGATTTTAAAGATGGAACATCTCATTCCATTAGGTGGACTTAATTACAGAACTATTTAATGATGTTTGTGAGTGATGTCGAGTTTAACGTTATGTTTGTCTTTTCATGTTTTGCTGCTGTCTCTCTTGAAAAAGAGATCTTGATCTCAATCAGGATAGAATGTTGCCCATAGTTATTGAGCAAATAAAACCTAATAGCAGCATAACAGGGCCTTGGTACATATTGAAATGTAATTGCTCAAACTCTCATCTCTGTAGCACTTGGGCACCGCTTTCTAGGCTTAAGATCACTGCTGCTGACACTGAAGACTTGCCTAAAAATGTCACTGATACTTCATTTTGGCTGGCAATTACACTTGTCAGTAAATCTCTAATCTTATTTTACACATCATGCCTCTCCTCTCTTGACTTTCTATGAATCAGAGGTATGGGATTCAAGTCACAGTCATGACAGTAAAATGGAAAAATCAAGCCCACACCTTTTTAGAGAAACTGGATGAAACAAAGGGGACAGCAGGAAAACTCACGTTGAGATGAACGATGCGAGCGTTAGGATTTCTGACAGAGAGGCCGGCAGACACGTAGTCTGTGCTCTGCACTTTGATGGGGAAATGCTCGTCACATTTGGCACTGGTGTCCAGGCCAGAGGGCCACTCCGTGCAGAACGCTAATGGGAGAGAGAGATGCATTCACCATCAACAAGAAGATATACGCATCGTTTGGTAAATACAACAACAATGACTGCTGAACTAAAATACAAAATGGCTTTGAGGTGCTTTTCTAATTTTAACAAGGGGCTTACGTTTCAGAGCTTCACAGTGCTTCTTAATGGCTGCTGGGGTCAAATGCAGGAAGTTTGGTATCTGAAAGAGACAGTGAGTGAAAACTGCTTGAAGAAATTATATTCAAAAACATGAACACAGTTTAAAACATTTTTTTCTACAAAGCAATGCTAGATTCCACTGTACAATGATTTCAAAGGGGTACAATAAAAAATGAAAATTATATCTATGCCGTTCATTATTTTGGATAAAGTATACAATATAGTTTTGGCTGTTGAAAAACTATGGTAAATTGGAAAAATCAATTCTGATTATTGAGACAAAGCTCTCATAAATCACGACTTACTGTAGCCGTGTGTTTGGGATTAAGCATCACATTTAAAAATTACAATTTTCAGCAGCAATCCAAAACTAAGGGTTAAAATCAGCATGCATATAGCTCCAGTACTTGAAATAATCTGTTTAGCCCCCCCGTGGCGGACTGAGTGAATGAAATCAATATTGCTAGGCTACACCCCAGGGTTCCAGCTGTCCCGGGTGAAGGTAGGGGATCGGCAGGTGGCCTGAGGCCAGATGGAGCAGCTGGTGTCTGGACACAGCAGCTCAGTAATCCTGGTGCAGTGAGAGAGCCATCAAAGCCACGCAGCAAAGTGGAAAGCACTCTAAACAATATTGCAGGAGTGCTGCCCTGCAGGACTGCTACACTTGACTCAACTTGTCATTCTGAATAGGGAATACTAGTGGGGAGTGCTAAGAAATATCCAGTTTCATTTGAAAAAGACAGTCAGACAGACACAGACAGATGTCAATATGGACAAAAGTATTGGACCACACCTCGTGATCGCTGGATTCAGGTGGTTCATTCAGTCGCTACAGGTGTAGAAAATCAAGCACCTAGCCATGCAGTCTGCCTTTACAAACATCTGTGAAAGAATGGGTCGTTCTAAGGAGATCTTAAGGCTTTTAATGAGAAATCTTCATGCTTCAGTTTACCAAGACATTTTGGACAACTCTATGCATCCAACTTTGTGGGAACAGTTTGGGGAAGGCTCTTTTCTGACCCAGCATGACTGAGCCCCAGTGCACAAAGCAAGCTCCATAAAGGCATGGACTGGGTGAGTTTGGTGTGGAAGAACTTGACTGGCCTGCACAGAGCCCTGACCTCAACCTCAGCCAACACATTTGGGATGAACTAGAACGGAGCCAGGCCCTCTCGTCCAACATCAATGTCTGATCTCAAAAAAGCTATGTTGGGCAAAAATTCACACAGACACAATCCAAAATCTTATAGAAAGCCTTCCCAGAAGAGTGGAAGCTACTATAGTTGCAAAGGGGGGACTAACTCCATGTTATTGCCTATAGATTTAGAATGGGATGTCATACAAGCTCCTGTAGGTGTAATGGGATGGCCCAATACTTTTGTCCATATAGTGTATATAGACAGATAGAAAGATAGATGTCAAGCTCTCAGTCAACTGTATGATACTAAATCAGGTAAATTATTGTTTTGACTATAAATACATCAGATTGTTTATTAATTACATACTGATAACTGATTAAATTTACCCACCTATAGCTTTACAAATACAGGGTGCAAGCTCTTCTCTTTCTTAAGACTGATATCACTTTCCAAGATTATGACTTTTTAACAAGTTGAGTATTTTCTTTAAATGTTTAAAAGTTCAGAACGGGATCCCTTGAGGTATTTAAACACCATTAAATGTATGTACACTGATGAAACCTTGTGTGGGCTTTACTCTGAATTTTTTGAACTCTATGATTTTTGGCTTGGTAGCAGACACAGGCATCTGCACACAGGACTTTAAAACCAGAAGCACCTGTATATGTTAAATACTGATCCCCAATTAGAGGCTCCATGCCAACTCAACAGTGATAAACCCAAACCTTGATCAGCTCCAAGTTGCCCCTCTTCTCAGGGGGAACTCCTCCCTTCACCGGGTAGCCCATGCGCACAGGTAGAGGGACAGAGCCCGGTCTGAAGGGGGCTGCTGCTGGGTACACTGCAGTCCAGTCCTGATCCACTGCCATTTTTTCTGTCCTGGGCTCTCCTGCCTGGTACCCAAAACCACAGACAACACTTTACATTGGAAAATTGATGGAATTGCCATCACCATTTGTCACAGCACCATTACAGACATTTTTTTTTATTTATTTGATTAACATCATTTTCATGATTTAAACATCAGTTGATGACTGAAATTATAATCCAGTTTCCTGGTTAGGAATTATGTGACTGGTGTTTATCTAAGCGTGGAGACCAGATACAAATGCAGTAGACTTACATTTCTCCTTGGTTTCCTGGCAGGGGCTCCTCTGTTGCCTCTATCGGGAAGGCCTGAAAATGATGTTTATTGTTTGTCATGTTTGCAGTTTAAGCGACGTATTTTTCCGTTTGACAGTACACACACACTTCATGTCATGTGCAGGACACGCAAACAGATGCACTTCAGACCACATACAATGTTGTGTGTCTGTGTGTGCCTAATTTATGATGGGGATAGAAAAGGTGACTTCCAGGTAGTGAGATAGTGTCAAATAGTATGATCAATCGTTTTGACAGGACCCACTGCAGCCTCTGTTATGATCCCTGAGGGTCCGCAGACCCGGAACAACCGTATTACACAACAGCTACTTGACCTGGTTTCTATGTATCTGACGTGGGCAGGTCAGCTGCAAATGCTAGACACATAATTAACAACAAAACATCGTGGTCGGTGAAGGATGAACATGAGCAGAACAAGCTGTGACAGCTAGCTCAGCAGACGGCTAGCAACTGCTAGCTACCATGCTGGGGTAGATGTCCTAACCTGTCATTTTCTTTCGAAGCATCAGTGAAACTCACCTCTGCCTCCATGAGAAATGTTTGTAGACAGGGCTGTGGCGTATGTTAACCTGCTCAGCGCGCTATGTAGTCCAAGGCCAGTGCCATTTAGTCGACGTAAGGACAAAAATGCCTGACTTGTGTGTGCAGCCATGTTTTTGCAGTGGCTACGGAATCGTGCAAAGGACAACCCAGCTGTTTCGCGAAAAAAAAAAGACATGTTGAAACGTATGCGTGTTTAGTGCCCCCTGCTGGTGCTATGGCGCATTTCAAAAGCCGTGCGCTCAAAGCTTGATATGAGACAAAATATGATGGGACATCTGTCAGACAGGGGCAGTGTGTCGTTAAACAATGCTGTCAAGCCATGTATGCGTGACAAGTAACAGTGAAAAGATCCTCAGCATCCTTTAATGAAATACAAACTGTGTGTTATTTAAAGTTAGCCCTCTCGTAAATGTCTTTCACACAGACAACCGTATTTTTTTTAGTATTAATCTTAAATCTGCTATTGACACGACAGTGTTACATAATTCACTTCATAAGTCGCTTTACAAAGGGAAACATGCCACGTTTCTAATAACTTTTTGTGGCTTTTAAGATCCTTATTAACAGTGACACTGGCCGCGCGTGACATGGAACGACTGCGCGACACCGTCCACGTGCGTCCAGCAGCCGCCTCACCGCCAGCTGCTGCAGCATGTGATGCCTTCAAGTTCTCCGTGGGGGCTCCTACCTCAGAGATTGCAGGACGCATTGACTTTTTCAACAGCTGTTTGCGACTGCCCATCCGACAAGAAGCGTCCAACAGCTTACATAAGAACTGGTGCTTCTGCTTCAACAGCATCTCTCTGAAATGTTTACGGTAATTTGTTCACTTCGGCTCAAGCATCTGGCTGGAATCCCAGTGACTGGCATGAGGCAAGTAATGCGATGTGTTGTTGGTGGGAGACCCAAAATGAAATTAAGAACTTCAAGACTGCATGTTTGTTTTCATGTGTGATAGCATCCATTGTAAAATTATTATAGGCTAATCGTTGCACACTTGCGGTTGTTATATTGACACTGGTGTACTGATATGCAATACAGTCTATGCAAGGCACGGCAACTATTTTAGAGCACATTTTCATACATAAAATGCAATACAATGTAGAAAATAGAAAAGTGCAGTACAAAGAAAAGAAAAGTGTAGGGATAATTTAAGGACAAGAGAAAATTAAAAATAGACAACAACAGCAAAAACAGAAAAAAAAAACACTCCCTCTTGCAAGTTATTCGGCAATTAAAGTATTTGGGGTAAAATGAGTGTAGTAGGAGAAATAGCCTTGCATGGTTTTTGGTATGTGATGTTTGATGACTGACAATTTTAGAAATACAGAAGCACAGAATCCCGGGGGCTGAAAATTCATAGTAGGCATGTAAATATAAAGCGGCATAAAGTTAAAGACAAGAAAAACTGGAAAAAACCCACACATTTTCGATTTTTTTCTTATTCGTTTCACTTGTACATCAAACACAAATGTTCTTCTGTTTCATATTTTATAAATATGACCTAAAACATGTACTGTTAGTTAAAATAGGCGAGCCATCCATTTTCCATAATAGTTAATGATATCATATTTTGATAATGTGTATTTTACTTTTTTTAAATTTATTTTTTCAAATTAATAGATTTTTTCGGGGATGGAGGCATTTTCATATGTAGCGTCTTTAGAAGTAGTCATGCAAAAACCCCCTATGCATTTCAGCGACTCGAAAACTCCCTTTCTCCCATTACACCTTTCACACACGCACTCATGATATTTCCAACGCGAAGTGAAGGCAACATTTGCTGCGATGCACTTCAAAGGGACAAGTCGTACGAACAACGAGCGGTTTAAAAAAAATTCCCCGGGGGGTTCGGAGTCACATGTATGTTTTTGCGCCCTTGGAGATATTAACTGATGACTGGAGTTTGTTTTTACGAAAAAAAAACACCTGAAGTTTGTGGCCTGGTCTCACAGATAATACAATTTTTGGTTGCCGCGAATAAGAAGTTAAGGTCGTGCTTTTTGGTTGAAAGGTAAGCTTTGACACTTGTCATTTTAGCTGTTTTGTAGCTCCTGTATTTCGCAACACATGTTATTTTTATTTTTATTTTATTTTTTATCATTATTTTACATGTTGAGTTGGCTTATATAGTTACATTCAGCCTCTCAAGCTCAGCACCGAGCTCTAGGCTAACCTTAGTTTGTGCAAATATTGACATTAGCTTGATTATATACAGATTCATTAAACCTACAGTGCCTACACGTGTGTTGTCTTCGGATTTAGCTAGTCGAATAAACAAAACAGAGGGAAACTACAGTTTGTGGAAAGTTGGAATAAAATCGCCATTCAAACTAATCCATATATAGTTAATTATTTTTCGTTATTGGTCCAATGATAGACCTGGTTCAGTGTAATGGAAACGTCACACAATACTCGGTAACTGTAGAGTCCCATAATAGTGACAGTTTATTGTGTGTCTCATGGTAGTGCATTTTTAAGGGTAGAAACTCTATCTATGGGGAGACAGCAGTGCTTGTGGCACCTGTCATCAGTTCATCCATAGCTGTGGACAGACATGGTGTGTATGCGTGTGTGTGTGTGTGCGTGTGTGGGGGGTGCTAGCTCCAGTTACCTCTCAGCTCTGGTCCCAAAGATTTTTTCCAATGCCTCAGACAACATCCGGCCGTCAATTACAGTACGTGTTCAGTGTCTTTCCAGAGGTGATACTGAACCATAACACCCTCCTCCATTTAGTCCTGCAGGGTTTGTTTACTCCCTTGTTTCCAGTCATCATAAATGTATGATGTATGAAGGTATAAAATCAAATATAGTTTCAAATGATGTGTAACTCAGTTTTTACTGGCAGTCCTTGAAGTAGGAGGAAATTTATCTATTTGGGCTTGAAATATTAGAATGCATTCGGTTCCTGTGTTGGCGCTGTCTGTTTGTTTGCAATAGGATGAGAGATGTGTCCTCTAATTTGTGCACTTGACTTTTCCACTGATCTGGCTGTGACCCTACAGAAAAATACACAGAAAAAGGGAGGGATGGCAAGCTGCAAGGCAGTCATCCAACAACTGACCACGGCTTCAGTCATTATGCAGTCAGTCTAATTCCTGACTGGTCGCACGCTGATTATGCCTCTGTGATACATCACATTCTGTAAGAGAGAGTCTTACATGGTTGAGATTTGCTGCAGGCTGGTGAATATAATGTTTTTTTCCTCAAAATGGTGGCAGTGGGCCATGCAGTGTTGTCGTAGCCACTTTCCATATCCCCTCTCTGCAATATCTTTATCCAGCTGTATGTCAAAACAGACAGGTCTGACAAGCATCAAAGACAGCACAACAGGATGCTCTTGTTACTGTAGAAAATCCTCAGGAAAAGCTATGGGAAATGAACGTGTGCTGATATCTGTCACGTTTTCCGGAGTATGAGCCGGATCTGGGGATATTCGCCTGTTATGCTTGTATTATGTGCACAGGTCATATTGTCACAGTGTAATAGCCTATAGCCATTTGCAACAGTGCATAGATGTCACTACAAATCCTCACTCACAAATTCACAGTGGTAATCCCCTTTGTTTCCCTCCTCCCATCTCAGTGTAACATTAATAGCATGGGATATCCACGCTACTATAGATTTGTTGTGGTTACAGCAGGAAGCGGGGCAGTTACTTAAGCACAACTTACAGCACTAATCAGCAGATGTTGTCTCGACCAAACAGGCCTGTGATCATCCTGTGGACATAGTTCAACAGCAATACAGTGTGGATAACTGCTGTTAGTATTTACTACAGTCTAGACTGATGACGGAGTAAGGGTTGCTGACATTTTTTGAGTGACAGTGCCTAAATGAGTTACAGTAACAGACCTCTGTTAAAGAGTAGTCGCTCATAAATACTAACGGTTTTTGCCCCAGTTTTCTGCATCAGAACAATTTAGATCAAGGATAACACTTAAAGCATAGCACATTAAATTGACTTTTAATCACTTTCCTGTGATTTCCTGCACTCTTTAACTTGTTGTATGGTCCTGTCTAGCAATCTCCACTCATCTGGAACTACACCAAACACTCAGAAATATTTAGCAATACCAACTGGGTGCCCTGGTGGTGGGATGCCCTAGGTTTTCATTTAACCTTTGACTTTTATTGCATGTCATCACCCTCTCCCTTCCCCATCTTTCCTGCCTTTCTTCACTGTAATAATGCAGAAATACCATAAAATAGTATAATAAAAAGAAATTCAGTTGAACTTGGTGAAAAGATTTAGTACTGTCTGAAAAATTATTAGTCTGGTAGAGCTAAGTGACAAGAGTTGCAAAGTGTTGTAGGGTGTCAGGGGGGTTCAGCAAACTTATATAGTAGGTTAGAGTCCTGTAGTTTTTCGTGACAGACTCTAAGGTTACAAGGTTCGTGCTAGTACAGGGCAGGGCTTCGTGTTGATCATTCTGTCTCCATTACTCATCTGACTTCCTCCACTACAGGTCTGGACACTCATGTAGCCCTGCAGAGAGACCTCTTGTCTGTGGCCGGTGGCCAGCCATGCCTAGCTAGGTGCTCTGTCCTTTTGTGCTCTTCACTGCTACCTGAACCTGGACTGTAACTTCCAGGACATCTTAGGCCTCAAAGTATCCATTGGCCTCATCTGAAGTGGACCATCCAACAGGGGATCATGGGTGAAAGACGGGCGCGCTCCTTCCACATGACATGCCACATGCACCGTGACTATGGCAGCAGGCTGGGCAGCTCCATTATGAGTTGTGGGCCCAATGGGTATGCCAGCACCAGCCTGAGCATGGAGCAGGACCTGGGGGAGGACGCTGACCAGGCGACCTCCACAGCCACTACTACCACCACTACCAGCAGCAAGGCTCCTGCAGCTGACAGAAGCCACTACTCTCCTGTTTCACTGGAACTGGACCCCGCAGCGGTGAATAATGGATCAGGCATTCCCTGCCGCTCACCGGTGGACACAAAGGACCCAGCGCTACAGATCGCCCAGAGACAGCCCTCTATCACTGCTCCCCTGCCGCCTCTCCCTCGTTCGAGCTGGCTGCACCATCAGAAGGAATTCCACAGCCCCTACATCAAGACTAGCATGCAGGGGGATGTCTACAACTTCCTAGAGAGACCTGCTGGACTGAAATGCTTCCTCTACCACTTCCTGGTGTGAGTACCTCTGTGGTTCTGTCTGTGGTCACTTCAATATTGAATGCAGCTTAGTTAAGCTGTTGTGTTGAATGCTTAGACGCTCGTATAGTTATCCGAAGAGTTGATAAGCTTGTCTGAGGTTCTAAAGGCTGAATTACTGAAAACAATTCTAAAAGCTAATTTAAAGGAGCAATCAGGAGAACTCAAGGGGATTAATTTCCCTGGGATGCAATCCAAAGTTAAGCTTTTCAACTCTAAAATCTGAAGGGCTATTAAAGGCTTTTCTGTACATATCAGGTATGTGCAAACTTTGGGGAGCTGAATAAACCCTAAATGCAATTAGACAGTATTATTTATTTATTTATTTGTAATGTAATAGCATTTGTGCTTACTTTCTCTTTGGAAAGTATTCTATAAATTATGTAGAGTATTTTTTTTAAATATGAAATCAAAGTCATTTAATGGTTTGATGACCTGAGTGTCTCAGACTGTGCCAGATCATTGTGGTGTCCATGTGTTGGCTCCTTTCCCCATCTTGTTAATTACATCTAGTGCTGCTCCCAACAGTATTAGGTTCTGGCTCCCAGTAACAAAAGGAGGGGTGTCTGTGGCCAGCTGGTTATCTGGGAGTGTTTTCAGATAGCCCAGCAGAAGGAGGTCAACCACACCTCTGGCCCTGTTGGGCCTGCTCTGTTCTGCTCCGATTTCTGCCTCGATTTCATTTGTGCCATACTGCTGGCTTTACTGTCAGCAATTAGCGGCCTCATGCATGAAACATGGAGCTGCCTGCCTGCTAACCTGACCTGAGCACACTAACTTAGAGTTACAACAGTTATAACATATATTATTATTTACCTTAATTTACTTTGCTTAATATTCCAGTTCAAAATATTATCTGTGCATCTCTGAACAACGGAAGAACAGTTTTTCCCCTTCAGTTTTAATAGGCTGCTAAGTGATGAATCTGGTGTGTATTGTCAGTGACATGACAGGATGTTTGGAACAGAGCATGTAGCTGATTTTGAGTATTGAGTTGGCTCAGGTGAATTTTCCAACTATGTGTCAAGTAGGCGATGGAACAATTCCTCTTATGATACTTTATGGATGCACTTGTGTCAAGTATCGATTTTTGCGTTTTCAACTGAATTCGTACAGATAGCATATTTGCATTGTTCCCTGCCAGTAGGTATTTGAACTGGAATTTCTGTCGTGTACATGTATGTACAGTATGCATATTAACCCATTTAATCCCTCCCGTCACAATAGTGACACTGAAAAACATTGATTGATTAATTCCTGCCCATTGAAAAACTGTTTCACTCTTTCCACTTTATTTTCTCTTCTTCAGTCACAAATATAATATGTTACAGCTGATTATCTTACGATACATTGCAGAATTTCCTGTAACATGATACCATCGTTATTGGGTATAAAATATTGTGATAATATTGAATTGCAGTACTTGTTTGTGACCCAGTAACTTGCTAGTCATTAAAAAAATGCCTAATGTAAGTAATTTATCAGTGAATATGTAAGGAAGTGTGAAACCAGTCCCCTCTGAAGATCACCATTCTGTATTTTTCCTCTGTTTTAAATTTAGGCTGTACTAATTGACACTGATTGAGATTTCTCTTTTAAGCAGAGTATTTTTAAACTGGCTCATTCAATTTGATAGCAATTCAACCTCATAAAATTTCCAAAATCAGGACGCGAAAATTGTTAATAATGGATTAAGAAAAAAACAAAAAAAAACAGCTTTGAAAACATTAAGGTCTTGGTCAAATTACAGAAAATGTGACAGAAGATAATCTGTAGCAGCCAGGTTACTGTTTGGCAAAAGTAGAAACAAAAATTTGAGGAATCACCCTCATCAATTTTTAGGGCAAAAAAATACATCCCAGTGACTAAAGGCTTCACTTAAATCTGATTTGAACTTAAGGATCTTTGATCTGGTACATTGATTTATTATGTGTATGCCAGGTTTTGATCTGATAACAAGTCCTGAGGAGGTTCAGTCGAAAGGCCTCCTTTACATTCTGCTTTCATTTGACTAAAGTCAAAATGGAGCTGAATGAAAAGCTTGTAAGTTTCAATGTTTATTTTAACCAAATACCAGGTTCAGGAGGACCCTATGTTTGTGAGAAATGATCATTGGGGTGCCAGCTTATGAAATTCTAGTGCCTGGCCCTCTTCATCATCTTCTATCATCCTGCCTTTTATTTATCCACCCCTACATATGCTGTATGAGGTCTCAATTAATTACTACTTACTCAGTTATTCAAAATCTATTAGATCAAACTAGCAGATCAAATTATTAGAAATGATTATGTTTAATATTTAGTTACACAGTTGGCAGGCTTTTTCAGTGCTTCTGTAATCAATTTCAGCTCTGGCTGTATAAGGTCGTGCCTGAAAAAAAGTCGAATTAGACCACTCTATAAAAATATAGCTCTTTTCTGCTATATGTGTGTCTGTTTTGTGTGCGATGCATGGCTGATAATCCCTGCCAGCAGTAATTGAGGCTCTAATGTTCTCTTCTCATAGAGGAGAGAGAACCCGAGCCTGTCCCTCGTTCAATATTAAACCCTTCTGACTGATCCCCGCTGACACGCCTTTAAGTAACTCTTACTTGTCGATGGCTATCGCTTCTGGCCGTCTATTCTCCTGTCCTCTTTAGGGATTGGCAGGGGAGAAGGGTTGTATAAAGGGCCATGCGCAGCACCATGACAGTCTAATAGGCCACCTGTAACAGGCCTGCTCTTCATCAGGACACACATACACACATGCGCATCACTGTCACACACACAAGTGCTTGTGTTTCAGTGTGTCCTGTTCCGTTCATCACTGCTCTTATCAGGCCAAAGAGAGGGCCATCTCTTAGACTACCATAGGTTTAGTGGCATTAGGATGGACACACGCGCAGACACACACACTCACACAAAATTACACTATCAGATGTAAACATGTAAATGCATTTTCGGTATCACTGCAAGCCACAAAAACACTCATGCAGGTATGAGGGGAAATTCTTGAGGCAGGCATATTTAAAAAAAAAAAAAAAAGACACAAACAGGACCTGTAAGGCGATACATGGTAGATAAACCGTGAACACATGGCAGAAACAGTACAATACACAGCAGTTGCCTTGTGATCTCCCAGTTCTGGATTGGATGGAAAGGTATGGGATACCTCAGGGCTTTAAATAAATTATCAATTTGTAACAAACATACATGAAAAATTGAATAAATAATTCAAATGTGAAAAAGAAGAGACAGTTTCATCTCAGGTTTTATAGACTCTTTTATGCCGCTGTGGTCAGAGCTGAACCTCCAAACCAGTGTATCATATTGACATAGACTGGACCGTATCTGATATTTATTTAATAGAAGGCAAACTGATCTATGGGTGTAACCCTAGTACAGACCAAACACACATGCGTGTCAACACATGCACCATGTAAATGAGAAAATAGAATTACTCTAGAGTGGGTAGAAATCCCTTGGACTCGCACAGTGTACATGAACATGTGTCTGAAAAGAGTCTTATGCAATGGTGTGCAGTCACCAGCACGACAACCTGGTGCAATGATCCTCTTCACGTTTGTGCCACTCCCTCTGAATTTTTTACATAACCAAAGTGAATAAACATTTGTGTCCTCATGATTCCTAAATACCCTTCTCAGACTGCAGGCAGATTACGACCATATTTCTAAGTCCTCTTGTCTGCCAAGTCTGGCAGTTCACTTTCTTACAAGATGTTGAAGTGACGCTGACGTTTTATGTCTGACCTGCATTTCAGCAAAAACCTTCGAGCCCATACAATGGGAGAAAAAGAGCTCAGCACTTTCCTCATTAAAAACTGATCCTTAATTTTGTCATTGAAACTTTCTGATGAAGGCCTTTTTGATACCGTAAATAATAATGCCACATACTGTGGGCCAGACCTGGACTGCTTGATTCTGTATGTTTCTATATCTGGATTATTGAGTCGGCTATGGTGCAACCTCCGTCTCAAGACTTTCTTTTCCAGCTACTTGGCAAGGTCAGGAGAAGGATCTCTTGTAGGATATCTTCTTACAAGAGATTACTGTAGTGTCTTTCATTCATTTCAAGTCTTTCATTTCTCAGTGGCAGCCTTCATAACATGAAATGTTTTTGTTGCTGTTTTCCCTCACAGTCAGAGTTTGGTTCCCACATTCGATATCAGCGCAAGAAATGGGGATACTTTTTAAAGGATAATAGACAACTCATAACACTGATCAATTGATTGATCGAATTCAGTTCTCTTACACAATTCTTCTGTCACATCTGGCCTGCCAAAGCTTCCCATCTGGCCCCCATATTCATGAAGTCTTAAAATGTGAGGAGGAAAAAAATACGTTTTGGTATTCAGCATATCTAGCGCTTTTTTCTTGCTATGTTGAAGCAACACCAAAAAATATGAGATGGAAATAATTTTATTAAGAATTATTTATTGTCCCCAAATATGTGCGTTTGATCTGTATTATTAGTTACCCTCAAGTAGCCACACAACTCGATGCAGGAGTCAGGCCTACCTCACTCACTCACGTCGCTGATTGTGCACTGAATAGCAGTAACCAAGGACAGGCGAAGTTGATTAATATTTCCTGCCAATCAGGTTTCCATTTTGCAATTCCAATAAATTTTCGAATTTCCAGATTTAAACCATCACTCCTCTCTGAACTGCCTCTGTGGCAGAGGTCTGCACTCTACTCACAGCATTTTCTAGTAGTGTATCTAGTATTATTTTTGATTTCCTATTTTTTAGGCCTCTGTTCACACTGATATAGACTAACCAAAATAACATTAATTTGTAAGGAAGTGGGCTAATTAGACCTACATGAATTAAAAATTTGTTACTTGAAAGTCCGACCCCCACAGTGTCTGCTTGGAAAAATTCTGGCCCTTGGACAAATGTAGTCGATGACCCCTGACCTAGAGGGTCAAATGGATGCTATATCTGACATAGGAGGTGTGGAGGTGAATGGCAGTGAATGTTATGTGTGTGATCACCCTCCCACCCTTTTCTCTGTCCATTCATCTTGCCCTCCCACCTGTTTGGAGATTTATTTCTTTTTTCCAAGTATTTGGTGGACAAGATGATAGCTAAACCAGGATGGAATATCCATGTTTGTGACCGATGGCTGATGTGGTGTAATCCACCCTAAGCTTTTCCATGGATGGGATGGGGAGGAGAGGGGGGCAGTGGTGAGGGTTGTGGAGGGCTACTGTCTCTCAGACCAGGCTGGCTAGATATGATGGCCAGGGTAATGTTCCTGCAGTTGGCCACTAGTTTACAGTGCTTATGAAAAGCAGAGTTCAGCATGAAACCCAGCAGATCACATCTTTTTCATTACATGTCAAAGATGCGGTAAATGCATTTTATACAAGTTATGCACATGCATAAAATGCATGTGCTACATCTTTCTCGTTTATTTTTTATCTTTTCTAAGATTAATATTATATGAACCTGTGTAGTTGTCAAGAAAGTATGCAGACGTTTCCTTACAGATGTGCAAGTCTGTACATCCAAGTCCAACTTTTAGTTTGTGATAAATCTAATCATTATTCAGCAGCAACCTAAATTTGTCACTCTGATACATTTTAGAGGAACTTGAGTTTAAATGCACCGTACACAAGATGTAAACAACATGATGTCCTCAGATTAAGACATCAAATGTGTAACACTTATGGTTTCCGTCAAGATGATACAGAAGGTAAAGATCCATGAAATGGCAGTTGACCATACTGTTTCACTGCCAAATCCAATTGGTTTGACGCACTTGAGAAACATTTGACTGGATTTTTTTTTTTTGTCACGTATTGCTTGCCATCTAGATCAGTGTTTCATTTAGATAAGGGCCCTGCCTGTGCTGAATCTTTTGTGCCATGGGACCATGAGTTTTACAAATGTTGCAGATGTCATATTATTTTATAGAGGTTTGTTTGAAACCTATATTACTGCTCACCCACATAAATTTTTAGGCCCAATTTAACAAATCCTCCAACCTCATTTGCGTATCAGCTCCTGCTGACAAGGATTTTCAGAATGAGAAACAGAATCAGTAATTCTTCTTTGATCCCAGGGGAAAACTGGGTTTTTTGCTCATTTAATAATCAAGCATTTTTGTGGCATATCCACACATATATAGCTCTATTTGCCTTATGTGTTAAATTGGCTCAGAAGGGGTTAATGTGACAGCAGCCTACATAAGCTTGCACCTTACACTGCTGCTGCAGGGTGATAATGAGTTCACATATCACTTCCTTTAAGATGTAGCAGGCATGTAGCAGGCATTGGTGAAGATGTAGCCGGCATTGGTGAAGATGTAGCCGGCATTGGTGAAGATGTAGCCGGCATTGAGATGCTGGTGTAGATGTAGCTGGCACTGGTGTAGATGTAGCTGGCATTGGTGGATATAGATTTCAATACATGAAATAGGTGTTTCAGGATCGTATGTGGTTTTATCCATCTGGATCTTATCTCAGCTGCAGGTTGGATGCCTGACTTTGATGAAACTGTATGGTGGTGCTATAAAAGGCCTCTTTTCTTAAAGGTTAAAAGGTCATTACAGTAGTCTATGTGTGAGGAGATAAAAGCATATATGATGTTCTCAGTGTCTTTAAATTCAGAACTGATCCTTGCAATGATTCTTATTCAATAAAAACATGACTGGACTGGCCTTGTAATGTGGCGTTCAAACAGGACTTAAGATTTATTGCAACAGATTTAGTGTTCTGGGTCAAAGAACCAAGAAATGTGTCTGCATATATGCTGAGAGCCAGAAAGAAGGATTTCAGTTTCATCAGAGCTAAGCTGAAGACAATTGATTGACAACCTGTTTTTCACATTGGCTCTTGTGGTGATCCCAGCATACTTGGGTCAGTAAATTTACTGGAAATTATTGGGTTTCATCACCGTAACAATAAAAAGATTGTCATTATGACAAATGCATTATAAATGTCTGATGCTAATAGTGTTTACTCCATTTTTAGATGAAGAAAAATGAACAAGGCAGCAACTTCACATTGTCTCTAGCTGCATATAGTAAAATTACTTAGCATACACTGTAGCTTATATGTAAAGCCTAAGACATGTTTGAAATCTGATTTGCTGTTTCTGGTAATGTATTTAATATCTTCAATGCCCACTTATTGTATAATAACCAAACAATTGATATATTGTGTTTTCGGTTTCATTGTTACAATCTGGTAAATGGCACCAAATACGTCAGCATGCAGGCGCCAGATTGACTGTTGCTATGTTGAAGATGCCAGCTAAAGCCACAAAACATATTGAGAAATATTCAATATTTATTCATATTGTATTCCAGATCAGTGGTTGCAATCAAGAAAAAAACAATGCACCAAAGCCACTGAAGTGATTCAAGCATTTATGTATAAATTCCACTCAAAGCTACAAAGCTCAACTGCGTCAGTGCAGCTACAGAATTTCAACCTTGGTGTTTGGATGTTACCTGAGGCAATGCACTGGGTTTTGTAGTTGACTTATCTCCTAAAGTTGTTATGGACACAGTCTTGTGCCTTTGTTTTTTCAGTAAACCTGAATAATTTCAACACAGTTGCTATTAGTTATGTAGTGATGATTCAGCAAGGAGAGTTTCATGCCCATCCAAGTGTTGGAATTGCTCAAAAAGGCCGTCACATAAACACTCATTTGTAAAAATTGATGGGATTTTTACTTCCAAAGCCCTGGCCTCCCAGTGTGTGAGTGTATAGACACGGCTTGATACCAAGGTGGCTAGGTATTTTTTATTTTTTTTTTTAAATCTGACACACACATTCATATCCATTTTCTGGCTTCTTTGCTTCGCAATGATACTACACATCTGAGACGTGTTAGCTGACACATGTTTTGTGCGTAACATCCCAGCTGTAGTGCTATATACATTTAGGCTTATCTACTTACTTGTTACATAAGATTCCTCATTATTAGATACTTTAATTAGAGCCTCCTCATTTGGAAAAAGCTCTTGTTATTCCCTGGGAAATTATGCTGAGAGCCATTAATGGATTTTTTTTCCTGCATGGACACTATGGCAAAATCAGTGAGCTAGAGCTGGTGATTATGACTGACCATCAGCACCATCATGCCAATATGCTACTTCCTCTTTGATTGTCCATACTCAGAACTCGATTTAGGTTTTTTGTGCATGCACTACTCTGCAAGTGTGGACACATCCTGTCAGTATCACCCACACAGAGATGACACTGTCCCCTTTACCTGTATTTAGGTAAGGCTTCCTGAGCTTATACAGCCTGTGTGTCACAGAGCGTTTGGTGTAGTGCTGCACTCTGTACTTATTTTGGTGATGCTGGACGGATCTACAGTCAATAATACTGGCTAAAGCCCCAGCTGTTTTGCTTTAATCAGATCCCAGGGGTTTTGGCCTGACTAAATAAGGCTGACTAATGGTTGTGAATGACCCAGCCTGGTCCGCAGCAAACACCTCCCTGTGGTGTCAATGCGGAAAGCTTTGGGATATTACATTAGGAGAATACTATCTCACTCCGTCTAGCTACCATCTGTATCCAGCCTGATTAAATAAGTACACCATCTCAAACATTGCAATCATGTTTTTTTCCATGGTGGATTTGGTCAGGGTTTGTATTTTTATTATTTTTGTTCAATCTTGGGGAATTTTTATGGGTCAAGAGAAACTGGTGGCTTATAAACTCTAAACCATGACAACTTCAAGTGTGAGAGATTTCTTTATATGTTTCACGCCACAGGCTCTAAGCTCATAAGATTTTGAAGAACAGCCCATAATGTAGATCTGTCTGTCAAGAGCAAGTACTATACCTCATTATAAATAAAAATATCACTTTTAAGTCCAAATAACAACAATGGTAACTCTGACCCACTTTCGCTCTAACTCTGACCTCTGCTAACTTAGAGCCCTTCTCTGTATCTGCTCCTTATATCTTGGTTCACTATACCCATCTCAAAAACAATCTGAAAATTTGCAGTTATAAAAGATTTCTAGAGTCCTTGATAAATATCAGCTAATAAACACATGTGCTTTGTAGATATTAAGGCTATATTATGCAGATATGACTGTTGTAGAGTCCCACTTTTTCCTGCATGCTTGTTGAACTCTGCACCATGACTCTGTCCCCAAGAGGAAGTGTTAGGAGAGATTCACTTTTCGGCCATGCAAAGTTGCAAGGAATGGTTTAAGTATAATAGTGACCAAAGTGCCCACAGCCCTGTGCTGGATGGCCTTTTTTGGACAGGTTTTTGGCTGCTGTCATGTGAAATCCCAAGGATATTGCAGTGTTCTTTTACTACACCAAATCAAATGACATAGTTGCATGCTCTGAAAGAAAACACTCAGATTAAATGACCCCATCCATGACCGACATGACTGGCATCATTTTTCGGCTAATCCCAGTAAAATGATGTCATGTCAAAACAAGGGAAATGGGTTTTGGGATGTTTTTACCTACCATAGTCTTTTCCTGCCCTCTGACTGCCCACTTGATAATGCCCTGATAATATTGTTACCTGAGATGCTTGCTACAATAATAACACAATATCCTTTTCCATCTGTGAGATTCAGCAGTGGTAAACATTCACTGTTACCAAAAAAGCATGACATAGAGCACTGAGGATTTTGAGATTATGGAGCAGCTCATTTCTCTTTATGATTTTGCCCATATGTGTAGTAATCCAAACTGAAACCATACAATCATTAATGGATGCTTGGTTGAAATCCCTCATTACCCAAATATTACCAAGTATATACATGTGTCCCTTCCTTGTGTGGATTTGTCTTACATTGGGAATGTAGAGTATCAATACTTTTCATATCCCTGCAAGACTCCAGGCTTCGTCTCTGCCCTGAGGATTTTTGTTTTCGTAATGGAGCAACAGCAACAGGTCATTTAGGCTACCATCCAGCAGTATTCAACACAGATTTGTTGCTTGTAAATTGTTGTGGGACATGCAGTATGTACTGCTAAGCAGTTGTTGGTGAAGTAAATTCAGAAACAGTTTAGCTCACTTGCATAGTTTAACCCTTGAACTCTGACTTAAATTTCCCCAGAAATAGCTAGATAGAATCTTTATTGTCATCGTAAATAAAAAATACAGCAAAACTTATTTATCAGCAGTCCCCCTTTTTTAGCAGCTTGCAGTATGTAGTTTAAAATATTTACAAAGGATAGGCATATATACAGTAATAATAATAGGCAGACATTTATAAGTGCATATACTAGCTTACAAATTTTTTTCTTATATTTTTTCTTTTTTTTTTCTTTTTTTTTTTTTTTAATTTTAGATATATATTTTCTGTATCTGCTGGTTGCAATGTGTCATTGAGGCTACATCGATTCCCAGTAGAATTTTAAATGAAGTTGTCTGGATTTGAACAGAGCTCTGCTGTGCAGCAATGACTAACACATCTGTGGGAGTGGTAGTTTAAGAAGTTAAGCCAATAATTTTAAGTTAAATTCCACTTTATTGTTAACCTTAACTCGTGTTAGGCCTGCCATATTAGGAGTTACAGTGAACAGGAGGACTGTTTTTACAGTGTTGTTTAGGACTACTTTTACTACTTCTACAGCTGGTCCAAACCTTAATTTTTGGTGTTCTGATCTAACTTGTCTTTCTTTTGCTTCCTGTTGAGTTGTTTGCATTTAGTGCAAAAGTGGACTCGACAAAGATGGATGGGCTCTAGACCAATTTTTTTTTCTCATACAGATCTCAAAGTCTTCATTCCCATTTGTCAAAGGCCCTAAATCTGAGCGGGTGATGTAACCACAGCCAAGGCAATTGTCAATAATTTAGTCTGACAGTAACATTACAATATAGTGTTTTTGCATCTTAGAGGGGGAAATGGAGAGGGAGAGAGACAATGTGGGTCTGTGTACAGTATGTTCAAGTGCATGTGCATGTGTGTGTGTCATGGGTGGGAATGTGGTGGTGTGCTGTAATCCTTGCAGAGGAAAATCACTGTCCCATCTGGCCCATGTGTCATACTTTGTGTGTGAGGGAATCCTCCTTCAGGAGTCTCACCCATTATCCTGACTATCTCCTAGCCATCCTTCCTCCCCCACCTCGCCCTCCCTTATCTACTGTACCTCACGCATCTACCAAAGCACCGACAGAGAGCATGATCCTTGAAGTGCAATACATCTTATATTCCTTCCATTAATCTACATGGATCAACCAGGTGTACAACGTGCAGACGGTGTTCACATGGGCGTCTCATTAGCGACTACTGATTAGGACAATTTTAAACTAGCTTTATACTATGTCATGGAGCACTCACTGATTCCAACAGTGGCAAGCATTTCCTATTTGATGGCATATATAAGTTCATACTTTATTTTCTATATAACACAAACAATAATAAACAGCAAACACTTACATAATCCTTTCAGCATATGGCATGTCTGCCAGCTTGTAAAACACATCAGCATAATGCACCCAGCTGTGTTTCTCAGTGACGTTATGTTTTTAAAGTGAGCTTTATCAAAGCACACACACACACACACACACACACTCACTGATAGTATGTCATATAAAAGCACTTAAATGATCGGTTGCAAGGATTATACTTATGATGGTGAAAACACAGAACAGATTCTCTTGCTATAGTATGTTGTTTCCAATTCCACTGGATCAGACAAAGACAAATCAAAGCCCTGATCCTGAGCCTCTTGAAAAGTTAAAATCAAATGCATGAATGTACAGTAAGTGATGTGTGATTGTGACTGACTGCCCCTGTTAATCTTATGTCCCTCCCTACAGCTTCCTCATGGTCCTGGTATGTCTAATCTTCAGTGTCCTGTCCACTATAGAGCAATATGCGGACTTTGCCACCGGAACGCTCTTCTGGATGGTGAGTAATTTTACTTTAATGAAACATCCCAAACATCCACAGAATCTGCAGACCAACTGATTGAAGAAAAAAACACTTTAAATGTTCACTATAGAAGCCTACATTGTGAGCAATTTAGCAACAGTGAAGAGAGATCATGTGGAGAGGCGCTTGACAGTTCGTGTATTTTATGGCTGTTGCTATGTTCTGTTCTACATGCAGGTTTTAAATGCACTAATGCACAAATACAACACAGTCACAAAACAATAGGCATGTTTGTTTGTTCCTTGGCCTTAAGACCTGCAAGTCGGTTAAGTGCCATATTTTCAAATAATGACTTTCCTCCACTGTGAAGTGCACTCAAGCATCTTACACAGCGCCCCCAGAATGTTTTACACAGAAAAGGGCTACATCAGTGAAGAAGTACTGGACCATGAAAGTAAAGCTTCTTCCTCAAATGGCTATTAAGAATCAATGCCTCATTAAATATTGAATATCATTGAATATCACTGTAGAGTAATATACATTTAAACGTAGATAAGGTAAATTTTCTGTAGACTCACAATGCATTCCTGCTCACTTGCACTCGCAAATGCACCTGTTCTCTTGGACTCCCCCTCATCTCTTTTAATTGAAACTCATGACTCACTATCATTGAACAGAGCAGACAGTGTTGATAGGAACATTTTAGCATTCCTTAAAAAAGTTCATAGGGACACATACCTACTGTCCATGCCTAAATTTACACCCATGAACCCATGAATAGCAGCAAGCAGCAGATGTTTTGTTTGTGCTATCACCACAGAAACGAGAGAAATGATTCAGTAGTAGTATTTATTTAGTAAATGTTTAATAGTTAAGACTTACTGTCAGTGTCCTCTTTGTGATGCACATATAGTGACTTTCTTTTATATATATATATATAAGGTCGCTGGATTGTTATGGCTATGGATTCAGCTTCACTGCAGTACCTTCTGGTACCCACATGATGGAGATATAAGATCTTGACTGGGAGGGAGTCTAACCGCCATCTTATACTTCAGTCCAACGCATTGATAATACATTACACAGCGCAAAAAAAGTGCAAATAATATGACATTAGCACCTGCGAATTGGTTTTGCTTTCATCCATTACAGCACCATGTTTGCATAGATTGTTTTTGGTATGGGTGGCCCCATTGTGAAACAAACGTACTTCACATTAACAATATTAATACCATGCTTTCCCCATTGGGCTGTGCAGGAGCACAAATAAAATGCTTTAAGTTAGAACTGCAGCCAGTGTTATAACATGTTGCCGTGACCTGGGTGAAACAGAGGGTTAGCAGAATTGTTTGGCTCCTTACAGACGTGTACATGCTGATGCTTGCTGGTAAATTGGCTTTGTGTGGCTTATTAGACCATTAAGGCTGCTAAGTGATGCAATAAATCTTGGACTTACTACAGGTAGAGAAAATTATTGCTGCTGTTTGGCAACTCTACAAAGAGCTTGCATCATTCGT
>OMLB01018077.1:0-11975 GCA_900302555.1 Myripristis jacobus | reverse complement strand
GCCTCGGCATTTTAGCGCCCGCCACCTTTTCCTCCATTCCTCCGGGTTCAGAATGAGACACCGAGCGGCCTCTGACAGAATGATCCAGCGTGATCCAGCTCTCCTCATGGAAGTGAAAGAGCTGTCCTATCTATAAGCCTAGACGCGCTCCACGGAGCATTACAAGCATCCATAGTGAGTTTGTATTTGATTTGTCAGTCATTAAGCCAAGAATCTAATCACTTAGCCCCTGTGTCTGAAATCAGATAAGTATATGTTACTGTAATCCCATGGTGTCGTGTAGGGATAAACGAAAGGAGGCCTATATATAACCTCCAGCTGATCATAATCCCATGGCAAACAACCACAAGTAAAAAAAAAAAAAAATCAATTAGAGTTACAGAAAATGTTCTTTTTTCATTAACTTGCATCAATTCAGGACTCTTGTGAGACTTAAAGTTCATCCAAAATACAAAAAAATGATATTTTCCAACTTACTCTCAATGCAATCTATCCATCCAGGTACTTTGTGTGTTTTGGCGAGGGCTCCTTTCACCCAAATCCAGTGGGCTGGATGGCTTTATGGAGCTCAAACAGTCAAAAACTCACATGTGAAAACCTCAACAGCAGCAGCTCTTTCTGAAAACAGTGACAGTAACTCCCAACATAGTCCACAACCCTCATGGGTGAGGAGTTCATTTGGGAACTATTTCCTGCCGAAGAACACCAGCAAGCTGTGTCTACCTGCTCAAAGGGCCGCTGTGCTGGCACTGAAAAATGATTCAGTAAAAAGGCATTTCAGGGAAACAATTCAACAGCAGACGCTGTGCATACTAACTGCACCGTTCACCACGTAACAATTTCCGACTGTAATAACTGGCTCTAAAATGAAGCCAAGCTTTACTTCCTCACGTAGAGCAGCGATTGTAAAGTGGCCGCACCCAGCCCGCCAAAGCCTCCCATCTGGCTACAGAATATTAATGAGCTCAGAGAATGTGAGGAAGAAAAAGACACGGGTTCTGGTGTGCAGGACATTGACCGTTTTTTCATCCAATATTGAAGCAACACCAAAAACAAATGAGCTGGAAATAATCTCATTAGGATTGATTGACTGACCCCTAATATTGTTGTTGTAAAGATGTTATAAATCCACCTGTCAGCTGATTATTAGTTACCTGCGAGTCGCAACGCAACTTGATGCAGGAGTCGGGCTGACCTCACTCACAAAGCTGCTCTTGATTGGCTGGTTGTCACTAAAATGAATTCCCATCTCTAATGAATGGAATGAGGCTTGTGCCGCATCCTCATGCAAGCGTGAGGACAAACTCATGAACTTTTTTTTTGCTTTTGCTTGCCTGACAAACAATTCGAAAGGCTTTCCACCAATTAGGGCACTGCATAATAGCGCTAAATCAGTTCAAGCGGATCAATATTTCCTGCCAATCACTCCTCAGTGAACTGCCTCCTGCGATGTGTATCTAGTTCCTATGATGGATTTCCCATGTTTTTAGGTGCCTGTTCACACTGATATAGGCTAATAAAAACTGCTTGGGAAAATTCAGTGTTGTTGTTTTATTTTTTTACCTTGTTGGAATAAAAATACTGGATAGGAGACAAATGATGTGTTATGATGGAGATTTTTTGTCATGCATGAATTAATAAAAGCCTGATAACGCAGGCAAACCCCACAGTACAGTAAAAAAAAACAAAAAAAACAATCCCCTTCAGTGCAGTGCAGGCGGTTTTTGTGTTGTAACGGAGGATTTCCAGTCTGCTGGGCGACTGACTGATGTGTGCCACTGGGTACTATTTTATCCCACCATCAGGATCCCACTGAGGGCCACACCCGCACTGCCGTTGGCAAATAGGAGGCTGTCTCTGGGTAGGGGGTTGCCATGGTGACCTGCCTTAACTTCTGATGTGTCAGGCTTACACACTCACACATACACACACACACACACACATAGGTTACAGCGCTGTTGAGCTGAGAGCAATGACAAACTGCATTGATTTTCCCCCCTCTGCCAAGATGAGGTTAAGGAATTGCTTCAATACAGCGCTAACAATTACCTCTCCATTAAGGCCGAGAGATAGTGTGGAGAACAAGTGGGGGATACTTTACCGTGACCCACACACACATACACACACACACACACACACACATTCCTGGCTTCATGCCATCTACACATCAGCATCACTACTGCTGCTACAATACACACTGAGAGAGAGGGAGAGAGAGAGAGACTTGTAGATCTTCCTATACAGTGTGCATATTAATTACAAGCCTGACAAAAAGGGACATTCGTCTCAAATGCAAGAGTAAGAAACGCCTGAAGAAATGGAAGCACAGGGAGAGACATACAGAGAGAAAAAGTGGAGGGGAGTTGAGCCAGTTTTCAATTTTTCCACAGTTGCGCTTCCACCAAAAAAAAAAAAAAAAGACAATTCCTCACAAATATTTGAGGAAGAAATGCCTAGAAAGAGGGAGAGAGAGGGACTGGGAGAGAGACAAAGAGAGAGAATGGGGTAAAAAGAGAGAGAGGTGAGCTGCTATATGGTACAGTAGGAGTCTTGTAATGAGCAAGAGTTGAATTATCCACAATATTTTCTACAAGATACAAGTGTGAAAGTAGATTCAACACAATATACAGAATTATTACAATATTTAATGATGATGATGATGATTACTGTCATAATTAGTGGAGCTGACTGAAAATGTGAAAGGTAGCAGGAAAAAGGAAGCAGAGCACCTTCCGTATCCTCTCCGTCTTCTTGGATTTCAAACAGAATTCCCTCCTTTTCATCGGCAGGAGGATTATGTCATCGGTTGAGATTGGAGAGGAGCCTGGGATTTGCAGCCAGAGAGACGCTCTCCTCCCCGGCGTGGCCTTGCTGCCATCTTGTGATGTGCGGTGTGTATTACAAGGCAGGCTTTTGTGTGCTTTCCACAGCAGGGGAGAGACTAACAGTGCAAAAATAAAACCCCCAGCCGAACAAGTTGTTTCGTCTCCTGATCAGCGTCAAAATCTGGATTTTCTTCAAACAGGGTAACAAATCTGCCAGTGGGAGGAGATAATCCCACTTGTTCCCTCTGCAGTTTGACTTGATTCAGGAATTTTATCATCGTGTAAATCTGTTCAAACAAGTCAGAATAAGGCAGATCAGCCACTATGACCAAGAAAATGATACTTGATTTAAAAAAAAAAAAAAAAAGTTATCTGATCCCACAGGTAGATTTTTTGCAAGCAATGAATCCTCATATGCGAATGGATTTTTTTTGTAATCTTCCCGCTCCAAACCCAGATTTTACTTTGCAAGTGGGACATGGCACATTTGATTTTATTGAGCCATTTTTTGATTTTACAACAGGCAAAACATTTGCCACAACTCTGCAGCTCCTCTCAGGTGCATGAAAACAAAAACATGAAAGGGATGAAAATAAGATTTACAATGTCTTAATTAAAAAAAAAAAAAAAAAATCACACTATGAAATATAGCACTGGGGAGGTATTTCATTTTTTCCCTTTACTTTTCTGTATCTTATCAAACTGCTGTGACACAGTAAATAAATACAGTATCTGCCTCTTACTGTGTGTATTACTGCAGTACTGGCTTGTACTGTAGCTGGAGTGATGAAGATCTGTTTCTGTTCGTTTGGTAACAGAACTGATGACGTTAAATCTCAGTCTAAACACTGTATGTTAACATCAGCAGTATTTTGAATCTTTTTATGAGATTATTTTGATATCAGATGGGATTATTCTGATCCAGATACCACACAGGGGAAATCACAGAATCCCAGCAAATGCTACTCTATCCTGCCATCTGTTGGACAAATAATGCTACAACATGTTCAGTTGCTTTTATTCACAAGATAATGTACCTTGCATTTGCTCCTGCAACCACAAAATTATTTTTTAGATGATTTATTTGAATGGAAACATGAAACACTATTTTAACCAATATTAAATGATAACTGGGCAGCAATTTATCCAACCAGAGGGATTAATCAGGTCCTGTGACTTAATCTGCATCAGGAAATCTTGTGTTTTAGGAATGAAGCATTAAATTTGAGTTGATTTTCCTTCTCGAACCACAATTTCTTTGCTTTGGCCGCATGTTAATAAATATCACCTTTTTGGGGGAAAGACTTCTATCGCAGCTTCAAAATAAAGGACCAAATCAGGCACATTTGGCCAGGCTCTGTGAAATGTGTGCAGAAGAAGAAATGGAAGAAGTGCAACTGGAGAGAAATCAAAGCAACACACACATCCGACCGAAGACTCTGGCAGAGTGGAGGTTTCCTTGAGCGCTCAGCTCCACTACACTTATGGCTCCAAGGACCAAGGCCTTTTGGCAAGGCAGCACTCAGTGTTTGAGGACCGCGTCTTCCTGAGGACCTGAGGAATGCAATAAGGACTAATAAAACTCACCTTTTCAGCCCAGCTTTTACCTGAGGAGTGGTTTTACTATATGATTGGATATTTTTTAACCTTTTTATTTACAGCTTATTTATTTCATTTATTGTGTTTATCTTTAAAATGCTGCTTTTATTATCTTTTTTCCTCTGTTTTTATTTACAAGTGCTTTGAATTGAATTTGCTTATATGACAAGCACTATACAAATGAGGTTTGATTGACTGGATTGATTCATTGATTGAATTACCAATGTCATCATGCAAAAACACCAGACATGGGTCATTTCACTTTGTGCAGGTCACACACTGCATGCCATATGAAGAGACCGCCTGTCTTCATGCTCTCGGGCCACTGATTACCTGCATGGTCTGAACTGGATTCAGGTGTGCTCCTCCTCTGGTGAGCAAAGGTTTGAGTGTGCTAGCAGGAGGGAAGTCCAGCACACCACCACCATCACCAGCAGCAGTGGATCCAGGCCGGCTGATTAGCACATTAACATGGAAGCAGCCAGCAGGTAATATCTGTTCACAACACCTGAGTTTCACCGCTCACTTTCCTCGCAGCTTTAGGCATCAACACACTTGCAGATCTGGCAGCTTCTGCTCCGGAGTGAATCCCACTCTGGTTTACACTCCCAGGTCGTGGTGTTGAAACAGCTGGAGTTGTGATACTTCATGGGAGTTGCATCATACAAGTTGCTGTTTTGCCCCTCCAGTGTTAGATGTACCCTGCCAAAGGCTTAGAAAGTTTTATATTACATACCAAATTTTTACCTTTTACATGTTCATCGCAGGGTTCATTGCCCAAAGTTGTGTTTCTTCACCTTGCATTATGCATTGAGATTTTCCACACACATGTAGGAATAAGTAGAGCATTATGTTTTACTTTTTGCTACTTTTTTCTCTGTAAAGACATTGATATTTCTTAATTTAACAGAGACACTGCTGACCACATCTGGACACAAACACAGAGTCCTTGATATGGCATTTAGCCTCTTGAATATGCATCATTTCTCAAAAAAACAAAAACAAACCATCAACAAAGAGTGTATGTGTGGAACTGGCCTCCAGGAGGTTAATCATAATGTAGCCCGTTTCCACTTTGTCTACAGTTTTGTTTTTCTAATGTTTACACTTTCAGCCACATTTTTCTTCGACCTCTTGCACTCCGTGAGTTTCCTGAGGAGTTGCTTCATGATTTATACATGCAACTGCAGACAATAAGGGAATAAAGATGAATATAATGACCTAGAATTAAACCTTGAGTGTCAGATGATTTTTTAAAAAATGACAAAACACTGCTGTCCCTCAGCCAGAATGCCTGTCAAGTCAGTGACTCACGCTGATATGTAGGTTTACATAAAGATATTATCCATGCAAAATCATTAGCAAGGATCATTTGCATCTGTTTAGTAACTGTGACCAAGCTTTATTGTGACATTGTGTGGGAGGATTCAACACAGCAGGATTAGCAAGATAGTCAGATAACTTTAAAAAATATCTTCTGAAATTTTGTTTATTATGAGAAATCCTTAACATGGATGTTAGGTTATATAAGGTTTTATTTTACAGGTTCAAATCATTATCACCAGCTTCTCACTGTTTGTCGGAGTTGTTTGAACTCTGATTTTAGGCCCATGTTGCTGATTTCAGAGAAACCTTTGCCAAAGTGCTGCGGTTTATCGGGAGCCTGAGCCGTAAGAAGCCCATCGAGCTCGAGGGGGAGGAGTCCGCCCTCTGCCGCTGCCTGAGCGCCCTGGACCTGGTGGCCCTGGGCGTGGGCGGCTCGCTGGGCGCCGGGGCCTACGTGCTTTCAGGTGAGGTCGCGCGGGAAATTGCCGGCCCCAGCGTCATCATCTCCTTCCTGGTGGCGGCGGTGGCGGCCATCTTTGCAGGACTGTGCTATGCAGAGTTCGGGGCCCGAGTCCCAAAGACGGGCTCTGCTTACCTGTACAGCTATGTGACGGTGGGGGAGCTGTGGGCGTTTGTCACCGGCTGGAACCTGCTGCTGTCCTACATCATCAGTGAGTACCACTTCAGCTGTTTGTACTGCAGCTTATGACCACCTAAAGTTTAGCGACCTCTAGTGGCCCTGTAAATAATGGCACTGTGATGTAGTATTAAAGCAACACTTTACAACAATGGCTGCATAAAGGCTCGTTTAGGCTTAACGTTAAGTATGGATACGGACACTGGTTTATTAATTTTTGTACGTAAAAAGAGCATAAATGAGCCTTAAGGAGGTTGAAAGCTGCCGGGTGGGTCAGGCAACACACCTTACACTCAGCCAACCTGGGTTCAAATCCAAGCTAGAGCAGAGTTTGTTTTTAGGTAAATAACTTTAGCTACCCTGACCTTTTCCTAACCTCAACCAAGTATTTTTAGTGGCAGTTTGCTCAGGAAACAGTCCTTTGGATTGTGATAGAGGGTTGGAACAATCTATATGATTTAAAAAAAGCGAGTGATAGAGTAGAAGTTAGCGAGTCGTTCCATGTGATGTTTTCCATGTAATTCAATCAACTTTCATGCACAGTAATCCCTTTCTTTTCTTTTTTTTTTGATATCCTGCCAACAAACAAAAAAAGAGACAAATGGAATGGGGTGAAAACAAAAAAACCCTCTAACTCTCGCTCTTTCAAAAATGCACAATATAAAACTGCCAAAAGTGAGGAGTGTGTAGACATCTAATAAAAAGCTGTGGTAACATTTGATCATTGACTCTTCATGGCTCTCTCTGTTGGCCACACTGGGAAACTGGGAAAACCAAATTAAAAGGCAGAGTCCCTCCTCCCTGCTGGCTGACACACAGTTTATCTGATTCTGATGCAAAATCTGTTCAGGATGGATTTTCAAATGCATTCGAGTACAAACACTGCAGCAAAAACACAATGAAGTAAATGTGAGAGACCTGAGTTAGAAAATACTCAGATTACACGTACACAACAAAGCTCCTCCATCACCATAACCACAGTAAAACTAATAAGTCACATCCACTCTTGCAATGTGGCACCTGTTTATTAGATAGAAATCTGAGAAAATATGCAAAAAGCAGATGCTGGTGTAATATGCTTACATTGTCTGACTTTTTCTGCCAAATAATGTATTTAAAAGCAAAATTAAATTGTGTACTGTGAGCTCTATAATAACGAACACTAAAGACAAACACACCAATTGTACTCTTCACAACATGGATGCTTTGGGCCTTTTTGTGTGTTATTCTATATGTTGAGATGCATAGGGAACTAACCCTGATGTAATGTTATCCAAATAGTTTATTCTGTCAATATAAAGCGTACAACACTAGAGACAAACTCCCACACCAGCTGTACACTTGAGTATCCACAAAACATTTTGGTTTTTGTATTTTCTTGTGTGTGGAAATAAATATTGATTTTCCTCCAAATTAACATTCAGTTGAATTGTTCCTTTACTTGAATCAGCAGTGAGGTGAAGGGGCTGGGATGCCGATTTTAAAGAAAACTGTTTGTCCCATAATTTTGGAAAGAGAAGCTGTTTTACTAAACTATAATAAATTAAAAAGAAAAAAAAGCGGTCTTGGAAAGGAATACAGTATGAAGTGTGGCATCGCGGAGCAGGATTCACCTTGCCAGTCTCTGCTCCGATCCCAGCAATCAGCCTGAGATTTACTCTGCGTCTGTGCCAACATGGATGGAAACAGCATTTATCAGTTCAAAATGTATTTACCTTGAGTTTCTGCATTTCAGGGGTGAGACCCAGTGAGTCCTGTGCCAGAGGTGCACTTGTAATTCTTGGCCTCCGGTCGTGACTGGGAAAAGCAGCGTGCCAAATGCTGCCTGACTTGTTGTCGTTGGATTCTCAAGGCCCTTTATGCACCTGATCCACTTCATGACAAAAGTTGTGGTTCTTGTAGCCAAAGGGCAGACTTTTGTTTTGTCCCTGAACAGGCATACAGAGCCCTGACATTTTTTAATTTAAGCCTGTTCTTTTACTTTGCCAGGAATTTGGGAAACATTTATGTTGGCATTTCTGACATTAACGTGGAAAGCATGGCATGTTCAGACCAATAAAATAAAATACTGCCAAACACAAGCCAACTTGTTAATTTGCAGCAGGTATCAGTGAGACAGAGGATATCAAAATGCTTTCATGTCACAGAATCCCAAACAGGTTCCTGGTGGGCCATGGCTCCGCATCTGATCAGATTTTAATGTAACATATCCCTTTTACAGGAATGTTTTTATAATTGATATTGCATTTTATTGTTGAAATGACTGTGATGCTCTTCAGAAAACAATATCAAGTAATTTAGTCTGATATCCCAGCTTAAATTCCCTCTTAAACCAAGTGAAAAAAAATCTGCTGTTTGCAATGCTAATAAACTTGTTTCCAGAATTTTTCCCTTTCCCCTGATTTCCCTTGTTTCGAAGTATTTTTCCTGAAAGAAGTGAAAATGCATTGGAAACAAATTGAAGAAAACAAGATTTTAGCACTTAACATTGGACTAAATTACTTTTTTAGTTGGGCATATTTTGCAATTGTATTTGAGGAAATACAAGTGAGAGAGAAATCTGATTAGAATGATCTTTATTCTATTTCTAGTGATTTAAATAATAGTGAAATTCAGACAGGCTTTGCCACCATGAATGTCTGGCTAAGAAAAAAAAATATGATTTAACTATCAGAAAGTCAAGATAAATCCCCTTACCATGCCAAAATGTGCATTATTTTTTTATTGTCTCTGCTTTATCAGGAGCATCAAGCATAGCGAAGGCCTGGAGTGGGACCTTTGACGACCTGATAAACAACGTTATGGCCGCCACGCTGAGAAAGTCCACAGCGATGGACTCGCCGGGCCTCGCTCAATACCCAGACTTCTTTGCTGCAGCGCTGATAATGTTGCTGGCGGGTAACATAAGTAGTATTGTGAAAAAATATTTGTGCAATGAGGATGTAAAGTTGAGGAAGTTCTGTAAGTTTTTGCTCCATACCTGTGTGTATTTACGTTTTACCATGGAAAGACTTATTTGCAAGTTACTTGCCATGTCATTCCTTGTTTGAAGTTGGAGAAGTTATCCGTGTTACATTTCAAATCCTGCTGCTTTCTGTCGGTGGTTTTGATTATTTTCTTGCATTATTCTCTTTTGGTTAGAATCCGAATAAGTCACCGCATAAATTTTCACCGGTTTATTAAGTGTGGCGGCCCTCTGTGCCGCATCTTTTTAAAGAGCAGCAGAGTGACCTTGCACTAACACTTTTACACTTTCACACCTTTTTGCTTTTAAAAAAAAAACTTAAATTTCAGGGATCCTTGCATACGGCATGAAAGAGTCCGCCGGGCTGAATTCCATTTTCACCACGCTGAATATATTGGTGTTGCTTTTTATCATCATCGCTGGCTTCATAAAAGGGGACATCAACAACTGGCACATCAGTGAGGACACTATCCTGAATGCCACGCTGCACATGGGGTAAGAACTTTATTCCTTCTTTTACAGTCATGCCGCTTTGACTCAAATTAGAATCATTCAATTTATTCAGACACCGATATTCTTGACTTTAAAATAAATCTTGCCTCTGCCTTGTAAATGGTGCACACATGGGAAATTGGCCTCTCTGTGTCCTTCTCTGTTTAAATTAAAGATGAATGAATAAATTCAAATAGGGGCAATGAAAAACAAATGGTTGTCATGTTTTAGGAATGTGACTCTAAATGAAACCGCTGACTACGGTGTCGGCGGCTTCTTCCCCTTTGGCTTCGATGGGACTTTGGCAGGAGCTGCAACGTGTTTCTACGCCTTTGTTGGATTTGACTGCATTGCCACAACAGGTACTCAAGTGGGTTACGTGTAAGAAAGTATGATTTTTGTAGATTGACTTCAGACAAACAAAAACCTAAGGTGCTTAAAGGCAGAGTGGGATTTTACTAAAAACTAATAGACTCAAATAAACATAATCCCTCTGAGTCGTCACTTATAAGCCACTAGAAGTGTGTGGGCAGCGGGTGTGTAGCTCCCAGGCAATGACAGCGGGCAGTGTCAGACTGATAGCCAATAGGAGGCCACGAAAATCACAGACATGGACTGTGGAAAATAAAATAAAAGGAATCGAAGAACGGACAAAGCTCGTTACACAGCGAGAGTGAATCTGAGGTCGGCTTTCACCTGCTGGAGCGCTGAGGGAGAAGAGGAGGATGAAGAGTGATGTGGAGCTGGTAGGTGCTGGTGGGCCAAAGTTTTTTTGTTTGTTTGTTTGTTTTTTCCCCGAGGATGGTGACACAATTTTTTATACTTCATTCTATTGCCATCCTAGGAAAGGAAAACTCTTGTTAGCTTAGCCAGGGAGGGGGGCCCAGCTTTGAATGCTGTGTTTACCAGCCCCAACTTACAAATCCTAGTCAAGGAATAGTTTTTTTTAACACCGCTTCAGCACCAAATATAGCTTGGTGGAGACTGAAGGTGTAGATGACCGGCCAGTGGAAACGGTAAACCATTAATAAATGTTATCCTTCTTGCTTTAAAGAGTAACTTAACACTAAATTACAATTGCTGCTACACTGCCCTCTAGTGGTGGAAACTCTCAGGCATGTTTCCCTTCTGGCCACTCCCAGTCAGTCATGTGGCAACAGGTATTTTTTTTGGCCGCTTTCAGTGGCAGTGCAGTTGACGCTTTGCTCAGGTGTAGCTCTTCAACTTAATGTTTTGTCTAGCTTTTTTCTCATGACAAACAGGTGAAGATGCCATGTCTGTATTGTGATATTGTCATGTAATCCGGTCCTGATGGGGAAATGTAATCTTTAAATTCTGTCCAAAATAAGTAATCTGTGTTTACTGAGTTTGTTGTTAGAGCTCTTTTGTCAAAATTTTCTAACACTGTGTGTGGGTACTATGAGGACAAAAAACACTGTAGCAAAGCATTCCTGTCCCAACTTTTGTCAGGCAGTTTTTGAAGCAGAGGTGTTATAATATTAGAGGCAGTCATGGGACCTGAATCAGCAAATATTAATCTTAGACGGTGCTCCTGCAGGGGAGGAGGTAAGGAACCCACAGAGGGCGATCCCTCTTGGGATTGTGGCCTCCCTGCTGATCTGCCTCCTGGCTTATTTTGGGGTGTCGGCCGCTCTGACCCTCATGATGCCCTACTACCTCCTGGACGGCCACAGCCCTCTACCTGTGGCCTTCGAATACGTCGGCTGGGAGCCAGCAAAATACGCTGTGTCACACAGCGTGTGACACAGCGTGTGACACAGCGTGTGCTCTGTCCACAAGGTACTGGTCTGTCATTACACTTACACTCTCTGATTACAATCATGCTGAACAGAAGTCAGTCCAGTCCAGAAGATGGTGATTTATTGGTTATGTTATCATATTACAAAGGGTTAACATTATGCAAAGGTGTGTAGAAGACCTGGATCAACACACCTACATGGGTCACAAATTAGCAGGTGCCTCATTTACACCCCTGCCGATCAGAGCCAAAGCCGATAATTACCTGCAACTATTGCAGAGCTGGTGGGATTTCAGTGCAAGGACAAGTCATTTCATCCAGTGTTGGTATTCAAAATTTAATTTTCCTAAATCAAGGCAAAAAAAAAAAATA
>OMLB01018076.1:0-25398 GCA_900302555.1 Myripristis jacobus | reverse complement strand
TGTCTGTGTGTGTGTGTGTGTGTGTGTGTGTGTGTGTGTGTGTGTGTGTGTGTGTGTGTGTGTGTGTGTGTGTGTGTGTGTGTGTGTGTGTGGAGGACAAAGAAGCAGAGAGAAATGGAGACAGATGACTGGAGCGATTTGACTGGTGAACTACTAGAGCCCCCCTCGCCTCTTTCTGCTTGTCAGTCTACGCTGGCTCCAGAAATCATTGACATTTAGAAAATGCTGATGTGGCATTCAAATCAGGAGTGTAGCTCAGTAAGCTGTGTGCTACTGAAGAATCACTGGGGAGTCTGTCTCGACACAGTAAACACTGACAGTACACTGTCATGCAGAGGTTAAAAGGAGCATGCCACTGATTTTGCATGTTTAAACAGAGGGTTAAAGACAGGTTTAAATTTAAGCCTTTATTTCAACCAGTTTTAAAGTTTGGAGGAACAGAAATTAATATGGTTTTTATCTATAAAATCCTTAATTAAGGCTTTAGGGATGATACCAGTGATTTGCATGGTTAGCCTAACATCTACATAACAAAGCTGTTTAACTTATTTATAAACTTATTTGCATCATGAACAATATCATAGTCTAACTAAGATATTCGAGGTGTCTTTCCTGGTTGTTAGCAGTGACTGGCAGGACTTTGTGATTCAGTTTCTTTCTGACCAATAAATAGTCCACGATGTTTTCACATCAACTTTTAGTATCAGCTCAGCTCCTTGAACCTTGATGGAGGTGGTACCAAAAATAGCCTCCAGTACCAAATTTTGGCCAATGGAAAACCAAAAAACTGGGTAAAGTCAAGGAAAGTAGAGTTGATACCATATAATGGGAAAGCGCTATTTGTGACATACCAGTTTCTAGGCCTTCCCATCTATAATGGGGATTTGGCAACTAGGAGATAATGAGGTGAATACTGGACTTTTGGAACCACAGTGCACTTGCTTGGATTCATATATCCATGAATGCATATGGATAATACAACTTGGAGTACTATGATGTTAATTTTTGCCCGGAACTCTAAACAAACTGTCGCAATTCACTTCAGTTGTTTTGGAGAGCACTGTGCCAGGTATCCTGCATGTTATACTTACATACCAACTTCTCAGTTGTTGGCACTAACAGGAGGGTGAGTAGATAATGACAACATTTTCATTCTAGGTGAACCATTATAAGAAAGTTGCACTAGATTTTACAAACAATTTTTGAATGGTGAATTTCAACAAACCATGCAAACATGTAAAATATTCAGTTTTATTGAATTGAGTGCATTACTTTCTCCTGCAGCTACAACATGAAGCACTCACCTTCTACATATGTAGGGAAGGATGCAAGACTTCTCCTAGACTGTGAATAAATAGAAGAGACAAACTGTTAGGATTTATTCAAACATTATCTCAATGTGACAGACAGAAGTGAAAATCAGATGCAATGCATGTCAGTTAATGTACAGTATACATTTAAATGTATACACACCTCTTTATTGGAGTGAGGGGATTCAAAGCTGTCATCCTGTAGCAGATGTCTGGTGGATGACTCTGCTCCTGGAGGAGAGGATGAGTCTGAACCAGGAGACTGGTAAGACAGAGAGAGAGAAAGAGAGGGCAGACACTGAATACGTTGAAGCTGAACTCTAACAATGAACTAAGCAAAATTTTGTATGAAAATCCAAAGTAGGGATGCAACGGCGATAACTACAATGTGGAACCATTTACTGTATGTGTTTAAACTGTTTCTCATCAGCCACAACTCTTTGAAACCCAGGAGCCATGGGTGGGCTTTTATTTTGAAAGTTGTGTGTTTGTTTGTTTGTTTATAATTATTTTGGTTTTCTTACAGAAGACACAGACAAACATGGAAGCTGAGAGAAGAAAGACTATACACTGAATGCAACTTGAAACAGAGATGCACTCTGTCACAGAGTACAATAAATGCAAAGAGAAAATTTCTTCCACAAAGCCAGTGCTGTCTGCCCAGAAATCCTTCAGTGCACAATAGGAAGTGAACGTCTCTTCATTTCGGGAGAAATTACTGACACGGGCTGCAAAATATGTTTCTGCTAGCTACAGCTGACGGGAAAACCCATGAGACTACTCCTCACGTGACATGGATTCTAATCAGGGTTTGTGTTATTGACTGTGGGAGCCAGGAACAGGAGGGGTTTGAGTTCCCATAAAAGTAGTGAAACCATACATTCATAGGGGTCGCTAATACGTTAACAACAACCATTATGGTAGTCACAAATAATGTATTTTTCAGTGTAACGTAGGCTATAATAAACATGTTTTCCAAAAGAACTAAATGTACCATATTCTCTCTTGAATGACAGACAGTATGGCTGCCCTTCATCACCAAGTAGAGGACTGCTCTAACCATGCCTTTTGGCAAGCCACAAACACTCAAACGCATTTGGAAGAATGAGCCAATACTTGTATACTTGTAGTTTTATAATATATTGAATAGAAAGTCGTAGTATTTGCTAGCTACCATGCCGCTGAAAATGGCCACTGCTGCAAATAAGGTTTACAAGTCGGGCGAGTTCCATTTTTTCCACAAAGAAACAAAAAGCAGCTTTAGACAACAGGAATTCATAGGCTAGCATGACAGCTATAGCATGAGCTTTGCAGCACAGACTATGGGCGTTTCTCAATTCGCGTTCTTGACTGTACTTGTGTTTTTGCGGACTAGTGAAACGTCATCAGTCGGGACCCAAGTCCTGTTCCAATTCAAAGTTCGCATCTAATCAAGTTCGGTCCAAATTCCCGTATGTGTTCTTGCTCCGCCCCTTTTAGCGAGGATGCATCGCTTGGTGACTTGTGTGGACTTGGAACAGCCAGGTATCCCAGCATGCATTTCGCACCAACCAGCGGCGATGGCAGCAACACCGGAGGAGAGAACTCATGACATGGGTGGAGTCAGTCACCTCATCCTGGAGCCAGCTGTGGTTCAGCATGTTCCAGCCTACTGAAAACGTGTTGGTGTAATATTGCAGACATCTCAGGCAGTGTTGGGTTGTTGTCATCTACTTGATACAACTGTGGCAAGTGGTGGGCTGCTGTGTGTTGTGTGGGAAAGATTTGGGCCAGGTAATGAGAAATGAAGTCTCTCTCTCTCTTCATATACTTTGTTACACTGGCTGTTGGTTATGCTTTTTCATTATTATTATTATTATTATTGTTGTTGTTGCTGTTGTTGTCATTTTCTTTCTTGTGATTTACATTTATACATTATCATACAATATCACACGCTGATTGTTTAGACTCATTCACACACACACACACACACACACACATACACGCACATAAAGTATACATATACACATCTACTCTTCTCAAGACAGACTGCATCTTGCCTTGCTCGGAGTCTAAATCACTTTGACAGCAATAAGACAAACACACAGGCAGTAATGAGAAGAGTGAGATGGTAGGCTGACCTCCTTAATACAAAAAACACCACTCATGGGCAAACCATCACTACCTATCACCTCCATGCGGGAGAAAGAGCAGCGTCTGACACCTGACTGCCTTGGAATCAGTGAACGGTGCACTTTCTTCAGCAGTGGACTGGGGGAATATACACAGTAGCCTACAACCAGAGATTTAGATCAGGGTGGAAGACGGCAGAGGTAACATAATAAGGGATAGGAGTATTGAGAGGTTATTTTAATACCATCACATTTTGCTAAGTCTAAAAAAAAAAAATCAGACACAGAAAAAGCCCAAGAAAACAAATCCTTCTTCTGTCTCCATAACAGAATATGAACTGTATGGTTTTAAAGTTCTCTTATATCAAGTAATCTGACATGTACTGGGAAAAAAGTAAGCCAGAGCCAGGCAGGGATGACATCAGCTCTTTATAAGCTGCTCTGGATCTGTCTGTGTTGAATGCAATTGGCCATTTGTTACAAACCCTGTGCCTTTCTTGTGACTGTGCTCACTGATAAATCCTGCAATGAACACATGCTGAATGCTTTGTGAGACAAGCCCCTCAAGTAACAAAGGAGATTAAATGTAAATGGACAAATATAAGGGCCTGCATGGTTGAGGATGAGGAGCCAGTATTGGGTATTGGGTCTACTTGCAACAACATGGCACCCAGTTTGGTCACACTTTATTTGGACTGTCCAATGTTAATGTTCAACTGAGTATCAAGATGTTTCACAACTGACTGATCCTAAGTCACCCCCCCAAATACAAACCAGCCAATCACAGCTTAGTAAATGTAAAAGCAATATGTTTGTCTCTTGATGTTGAGGTGTTTTTAGTGATTTATGCTGTGGCCTTTAAAAGTCCATGGTGAAACATTGTGCCTGGGGTCCCTGCAGCAGAGACAACTATGTTTGGCTGAAGTTAAATTATTGTGTGGGATTCATAAGATGCTGCTTTTTTGACCAAACCAAGAGTTAACCCTGCTAACTTCATGTGACTTGACCCTGACTAAAGCCCTGCTATTCTACACTGTCAGAAACAGGGGTGAAACAGGGGTTTCTGTCCCCCAAGGTACATTCTACACAAATGTTCCCCCTAGGGCTAATTACTAGACCTCAAGGTAATTAAATGTACCTCTTTCAGAGCCAAAAAGGTACATAAATGTTCCCAAGCAGGAAAAGGTTTGCTAATACATCGAACGAATGAATGAATGAATATATAAATAAACAACTAAATAAATTTTAAAAATTAGGCAAAATATTTATTGAAGGTAGATTTTAACTAGCTATGGTTGAGTCACCTTGAAATGAAATAAGTTTTATAGATTCGTGGAAATGAAAAACAGGTCACTATTGTAGTGATAATATAGGAACAAGACAGCACAAGGCCACAAATAAGTACCCAATGTCAAGGGTACAGAAGCTGTAACTTAGAGGGTTGTACCCCACTGACAAGCTGTTGTGCCTAAACTTCAAATTATGTGCTTTACTTTCTGAGAGTGTAGCTATAGGTTTGCTGGACAGTTAATTTAGCCTAGCATTGCCTGGGTGATGATGACGACTTCCAAGAAACTGGACTGTTAGATTGAGCAGAAGACACTGAACATTTTGATATAACGTGTAGACCTGTGTTTATGTGTGTTTGATTAAAACTGGAGGAACAAATACAGAGAGAAAGAACTGTTTAAAGCTAGTTTCTGCTGGAGAAGTGCAATTACTATGATCCTAGCATTGTTAGATTTAGCAGAAGATACTGAAAATGTGCATCTATAATGTATGTTTGTTTAAAGCTGCAAGAACAAACACATGACATAGCCTATCACTGAACCAACCCTGTGGCTGAGCAACAGTACCTAAGGGGGGTGGGACTTAGGATCGGTCAATTGAGTCTGTGTAGATGCTTAATGTCCTAGCAAGCTCAACTTAGTATCAGATGACAATTAACTTTGCAGCAGTAAGGGTTAAAGTTAGGATCAGGGCTGGGTTGATAAAAAAGTTAAATATTGACATGGAACTGTCCTGATGAAATGTTACCTCCTGTTTTTTAGTCTCCTCTCTGTCTCAACAGCTATTTTCACTGAATTCTAGTGATGTTATAATGTGTAAGCCGGACATACAGTCTGGAGTTGGCATGAGCCACAAAACCACATTGGAAACAACTGAACAAGCAGGTTCAAAACTCACTGAGCAACCTGCTGTGGAAGGTAAATAAAGGGAGACATTAAATGCCGTCAAAGGCCATGTTACAGTATTTGGAAGCATTATTTACAGCCTGTTTTGTGACACTTAATCCTTTAACACCATATAATGATATAAGCATGCTAATGCTGGGAATTTCATTCATAGTAATAGACTTTATTATGCTATACAAATGCAAATTACGCTCCAGGATGTATCTTCATCCTGATGTGCTATACACAGTGATTCTCACCCGATGGGTCATGGTCCAAAAGGAAAAGGAAAACCACACAGGTCCAATTAATCAAAAATGAAGGAAAAATTTATTTCATAGCTCCCATCACATACCCATGAAAAAATAAAAACTTAGGCAGCACTTGAATGTGTGTACTGTAGACAATCTGTGTGCTTCCAAAAAAAAACCATGCATATTCATAAGCCAAAATAACGGTTTGAAAGAGGGTTAACAGTGCAACAAAGTGTTTTTAATTTTACTGAATCAAACTGAATAGCTCTTTAGTTAGTTGATGTGTGGACCATGACGTGATGACTAAGAACAAACGTGGCTCCAGCTGAGAAACACTGCTATACATGAAACACAGTCAACCCAACACATATATTCTGCTTTGTTACTCAAAGTGATTCACATGAAACTTAGTGTTAATATTAGGAGTAAGGTAGTCTTACTGTACATAATTGGAAATATTTGTCATAACAATGTGACTGAGTACTGCTTTCAATGTAGAATTTTTTTCACAGAGTGGGAAACACATGGTCATGTGATGGCACTATTACTCATGATGAATAAGAGAAGAATCTGTAATTTTGTAATTTTCTTAGAGAATCTTTCTACTTCTGACAAACCCACATCCACTGAGCCTTCCTTCTGTGAAAAGCTAGCACTGTACATAGAGGTATATCACACAAAATAGCACAAGGTCCAGGTAAAATGATCAGATTCTGTGTACTAGCAAATGGCTCAATATTTCTCATTTTCACTGACTGAAAATCAAGACTTTAAATTTCTAGGTCTTGCAGGATGTATGAAAATCCTGACAATAAGTGCCACATTTAGGACTTATCAAGATGTTAATGCTTCCTGGAATCAACCAATTAGAAAGAAAGAAAGAAAGAAAGAGAGGAGAGGAACATGGGACATGATTAAGTAAGTTCTGAATCTATAAAAGGCAGTATAAGAAAAAGGAAAGTAACTAATTGTAAAATAACTGTTCAAAGGATATAGAGTACATGTGTAACTGCTAATCCTTTTCTGTGTAATTCCTAGAGCGAACATGCAGCACAAAGAAACCTTACTCTAAGGTGGAGAAAATGAGACCCCTAATAGCTGGATTTAAGACATAAAGACATTTCACATTTATGACTTTTTCAGACTTTTTAAGGAGCTGTGGATCCATTTCGTATTGAAGATAACGTGATGATATATGATTACTATTTACTTATTAGGTCTATTTATTGATTGATCTTTTTCTGTTAGAGCAGGTTTTTGTCATTATGTTTCTATTTTTATTATTTAATTGTTTTTGAATGTCATCTTTTTTTTGCTGCTGTCTTTGTTATATGATTTTGGTATCAATGTGTTAGTTAAGCTTGAAAATCTCAATAAAAAACACAGTAAAACAATTCATAACTTGCTGGAAGTGCTACAGCTTTTTTTTTACCCATTTAGTACAGGTCTTTGTCTTTTTATTGTTTTTTTTTTTATTATTTAATTGTTTTTGATCATTATTGTTATTATTATTATTATTATTGTAGCTGTCATTTGGTATGTTTTTGGTATCAGTGTGTTAGTTAAGACTGAAAACATAAATTAAAAAACAATAAAACAATTCATAGTTTTCCATGACATTAAATGAAATAACACTGGAAGTGCTATGGCTTTTTTGTCCTTTTTTCCCTATTTATCCGTCCCTTCAATATATAAAGGGATGTATTAAAGCAAACTGTCCAAACCTCATCTGGATGATGTTGCTCAGCCTGCTGCTGCTGCTGCTGCTGCTGCTGCTGCTGCTGCTGCTGCTGCTTGGCTTGTTCCTCCTCATGCTTCTCCACCTGGTACATCCAAAAGTTTTCCATAGCTCTCAAATAATGGCAAAGTCTCACTTGAACCTGTTAGTACTTAGGAAGCTAATGAGTGTCCAAGCTGAACAGCAGCTAGTGTTGAGAGCGGTGGTGAACAGGGCCCCTGCGGTAGCTGGCTTCAGGCACATACAGTCAGCTACTCAGGTGACAGTCAGGTATCAGGCTTCACCATGGAATCAGCAGGGTGTGCCTGTCTGTCTTCTTGTTGATCTGGATTTATGGTGTTGACATGGCTGTGATGTCAGTGACATTGTTTGATGCCAATTTGTCCAATTAATTTGAATTATTCAGACACATACTCCAAATACCAAGTCAAAAGTGATGCTGTGCATGTCAAATCATTACTAACATATTGCTGTGATTCTTCTATTTAAAAAAAACAACAAACAACAAATAAGCGTATTGACATGGAAATATTATCCAGCACAATCCAGGCTACATTCTGGTTCCACTGATTTTGTTTGTTTGTGTGTGAGTGTGTGTCCTGACAAGCACAGAAAAACAGGCCTCTCTCCGCCAGTTATTGGATCCCTACTGAATTATTTAACTTCTCTCACCCTTCATCTCTCTCTCTCACCCATACTGAATAAATCATTGGGAGGGTGTGGGGAGGAAAAAAAATAACCTGTGGAAAGAATTAACTTGTGGAGGTGAAGGGGGGAGGGGGGTCTGCATATTTGGGCCTTCAAAATGTTCAGAATAACCATCCAAAGCTGCAGGAGAAAGCGGTGGATTAAGGGTATGCTGCTTTGATTGTGATCTGAGCAAGACAGCACTGTCGAGGGCTTTCAGGTGACTTCATGCCTCCTCTGGAAGCCAAAGTGGAACATATCGGCTCCACTAGCTTTACCAGTGACATCATGGCTGAGGACAGCTGATTGTGTTTCTATACAGAACAGGCATCTGTCACTCCCAAAATGAATAGACCTGGTTAGGTTATGTATCATTTTGTCTGGGAACTGATCATTCAGCCACTGATACACTGAACAATTTGGATTTAGAAAAAGTAAATTTGTTAATTGGTTGATGGCAGTAGCTGGTAAAATAATCATAAGATAAGATAAAGCCTATGCCAGCTAGTTGGGAAACTGGCTCATTGGCCAACTTTACCTTTTACATGTTAAATTAAAAGTACCACCAAAATAATCCCTCTTGTGTCTCTTGTGTGTTTGGTAGACATACAAATTAACATAAAAGGGCAATTTTGGTATTTCTGAAGTTATCTCTGACTTCTTTACCATTGCGTATGCTGGTAAATACAACAACTTTACTGACTGTGTTAATACTGGAAAACTGCGCTAACTATGCTGAGCAATTAAGCTACCCACCATGTAATGTAGAAACACAACCATATGTGTGGATCGTGGATTCAAAATGTTCAAATGATTCAAAAAACATAAATAGTTGAAAGTTCTCCAGCTTGGCTCTTTCAAGGTGTCATACATATTAGCCAACTAATGTTGTACGACTGTATAACACAAGAAATAACAATTACTGTAAATTACATATATATATGCTACCATTTTCCACATCAGTGGTTCTCAACCTTTTTGGTGTCAAGGACCCCAAAAGTGATACACATCAGTCTCAGGGAGTCTCAAGGATCCCAATTTGATCAGATTTAATTATCCCTTAGCTGTCTGTAATATGGATGGCAGATTAACAGTGAGGAGTATGAAATCTATGAACAGAATAGTCATTCTTATACAACCTCTCATTGGCCTAACATCTAGTCAATGAAATTATGGTGATATAAAAAAAAAAAATTCCTATTCATTCTCGTTTCTGTCTCATGCCAATGCCAAAGGCACCCTTCAACATGAGGACGAGACACATTGGGCCTTCTCACTTTTATCATGTGTCATTCTAAAGTGGTTAGGTTTACACAACAAAACCACTTGGTTAGGGTTAGAGAAAGGTTAATTTTATGCATAAAAACACTTGGTTAAAGTTAGAGAAAAACAAAATGGAAAATGGACAGTGTCAGTTGCACACAAAAGGTCTCGCTCGGACGTGCGGACTTTCTCACTCTTTATCCGACATCACCATCCCCCCCACCTGATACTGACGTCATAGGATGCCTTTGGCTTCTAATGGGTGCCTTTTGCATCGTATCAGATGGCGAAGGGCATGACCAAGCTGCTATATTTTTGGAGAATGGACTGAAAATACTTGCTATCATGCTCTTAACAGCAGCCCTGAGTAAAGACTTGCTTCAGCGTTCTAGTACTAACCAAAGCCTTCAGGAAGCACTCAACATTTACAGCACCTAAACATGAACAGTGCCCAGAATTTGAGGCTTACCTTAACAGTAGACTTTAGCTACACTACTCATTGATCCCCAAGTATACTTGGGGCCCCCACATCATCAATATCCTTCAGAAGGGCCCCATCATTGATACGACTCTGGGCTAGCTGGGGCTTCCAACATTAACGTCACCTCAAATTCAAAATGCCAAATGCCAAAATCAATTTTTCTTGCTCCAAGTATTTAGTTAATATTAGCTAACAGGTGTGTTACAAAGGAAGAGCTAGAATAAATTAATCTATCATCAACAAAACAGGTATATTGTCCAGGGCTAAAATTAAGATTTTCAATGTTGTCTCAAAAAAGCTGAAAAAAAAAATGGAGACATAAGAGGCTTCAGTAGTCAAGGACATTCAAGTCTGGAGAATAAAATAAAGCAGTGAATACACACAGAAACTTATCACGGACAACAACTGCATGAAAGACATAAAGCCTTTAACCAGGTAACTGCTTCATGTCTAAATGTGGGCGTACGCTGTCGTGTGCATCACTGAATATAACAGCTGTCACTGAATGCATTCAGCAGCCAAGGCAATATTCACGACACATTCACTGACACAATCTCTCTCTCTCTCTCTCTCTCTCTCTCTCTCTCCCTCTCTCTCTCTCTCTCACACACACACACACACACACACACACACACACACACACACAGAGACATAGTGCACATCTGATCATCATCAACAATAACTGGCACAGAACTATGTAGCAATATGACAACAAATCCTCCACCAAAGCACATGTGCACACAGCGCAGCAGCTAATTCTACCAATATGCATCCAAATGATTTCACACCAAAGTATGACCTTGCTTGACACCAATAAATATATTTGTTGTAGTATTCAAGCGGGCTCAGCTGATGTTTTCTGATGCAATATATTAGGATTGGGATATTAAGATTCTTTTTTTGTGTGTGTCTTGAACTTCAACAAGGTAAAAGCTATGTATTTAGGTTTAATGTCATAACAGCAATGACTAAAAGCATGAAAAATCAATTGATTTTATTGTGAGGTAGTTAAAATTGTAGATTGGTTCAGGGATTTAATTTTTTATGTTACAGACATTAAGTGTTCTGTGTTTGTTTATCTGGTATTACACCTAATAAGACCTGGTGTCCCTATGTGTGGTCTTAATATTATTTGATGCTCATATGTTTTTGAATCTCAAGTGACGTCCTGGTTAAATAAAGCTTCACTGAAAACAATGAATAATATAAATTAAATTTAAAAATTTGAACAATATAATTTATCAAATAAATAATCAATTAATGAATCAATCAAGACATGTGGCAAATCAGAGGGCCTGGTAGAGCGCTTACTCTGGAAGTCCTGCCCACAGCGGCCTGGGTGTCAATCCAGACCAACGCCCTTTACCCTGCCTTTCCTGAATCTCTCTACTGTCACTATTAAATAAAGCAGAAATGCCCAAAAAAATCATTAAAAACAGAAAAAAAATAGCAATTTGATGGATAAATGAATAAAACAACATATAAAATAACTGAGAATTTGATAATCAAAAATAGAATTAATAAATAAAACTGGTAAAACATTCATGAAATAAAAATGATAATACATTTGAAAATACTTTCCATAATGTTACAACTAAGTGCTTGAGATTCTTAATTTGTCAATTGTTTTATCTTTGCTCACAAAAATGCCACACACAAATGGTGGACAGTGTATTATTCTTCTTCTTGTTTTGTCCCTTATGTACTTTATAATTTATTTGGGTATTTTATTTTTCTCGCTGTGACCCCCCCTTTGTAACTTTGTTTTGAAAAGTACTCTATAAATGATTACCACTATGTCTCGAGGGCAGTGCAGGACATCATCTTCAAACATCTGTTTTTTTCATTGATTTGCCTCATGCTCTTTTTTTCAGGAGAGCAGAGGAGAGGGGATGAGAGAGCTAAGTCTTTTCTAAAGGTGGCATTGAAAAGCTGTCAGTGTTATTAAAGTCAGATTAAGGAACTGACAAGCCAAGCACCAACACCATGTGACTCAATAAAAGCCCCAAATCCCTGTACTTACGTCACCCCCTAGTGATGGCTGAAGGTCATACTCGGCAGTGGGGCTCAGGTCCTGTCTCATCACCCAGATGGGCTCCTTAGGCTCATCTGGAGTGTAAGGAGACCTCACAGTACGGGTCTTCACCTCCTCTATGGCCTCCTTGATGTCTTTGATAGCCAGAGATATGGCGTCCCGCTTCTCCTGACTGTTCCTCATTGCAACTGGCTCCTCCACAGGACTGTCCGCCTGATTTTTCGTTGACTCTCGGTTGGTGGCTTTATGATTTTTGTCAGGTGGGTAATCCATTTGGGATTCAGGTGGGGTTTTTTCTTCTCCCTGTAATTCCTCATTTTCTTCATCAATGGTTTCATCGGCAGCCCGATGGAGACTCTGAGAGCTCAAGCTCTCTTTGACCTCAGCCACAATGCTGTCAATGTCCTCGTCCTGGTCGTAGCTGTCGGCACGTGGGTATGGAGCAAATTCGGCTTCCTTCTCAGGGCTATCCGATTCGCCATCTGAGCGCTCATCGTAGTGGCGCAGCCGAGAGCCCACCGCTTCCTGCTGGTGATAATCTCCACTTCCTGCCCGGCCTTCCAACAGCCGAAACCCTGCCCTCCTCTGCTGGAGGGACTCAGCATGCTCAGCCCTATCAGCAGCAGATGAAACTGATGTGGGAGTGTCACCAATTTCCTCATAAACATGTTCAGAGAGTGAGTAAATGTCATATGGTTCAGAGTAGGCCTCGTCCTCTGGTCCAGCAGCTAAAGTCTCCAAGCTTTGCTCGGCTGAGACGTCAGCCCTTCCCGAGGAGCGGCTCAGGGGCTGGGTGTAGACATAGTTAGAGTACCCCGGGTTCAGAGTCTCTTCTGCTTCATCCTGTCTCTGGGGGTGCTGGATGTCATGCAGGGGTTCACGTGGGAGGGGGGCGTGAAGAGGGTAGCTGGGATGGGGATGGAGGTGTTGCTGTTCAGCTTCAGCGCTTTCTGTGTACCCTTCTGCCTCTGGGCGCAGCTGGACTCCATAGTTCCCAACCTCATCCTCCACCTCTGGTTGGCCCTCGGGCTCCAGTGACATCATCACTAGACCATCGTCACCCTCAGCCCGGTCCGTGTGGGTGTGAAAGCCACTCTCAGTGCTAGCAGAGCGGGCCAGCACCGAATCATCCCTTTCTCTTTCATCCTCCTGATTCATCTCCGTATGGTGTTGCTTCTCCTGTTGTTGTTGTGCTAACTGCTGTGCTCTCTCAGCCTCTCTCTGCTGCCTCTGTCTGTGTCTCTGCTGCTGGGCTCTGATCCGGGCCTCGCTGTCACCCTGTCTGCGGTAGCGCGTCACCGCAGGCCGGGGAATAGGCTGGGGCTGCGGAGAAGATTGGGCCCCATGATGCAGCTCTGCATCTGGCTCCTCCTGCGGCCTGCGCTGCGGTGGCCCCCTCGCTCTGCCTCCAGCACTACCTCTGGCAGGGGCTTCGCAACGTCTGTAGCGCTTCTCCTGGTTGCTGTGGTTACGAGGTCGACCATTGTGGTTGCTGTGGCGATGGCGGGGAGGGGCATCGGCCTCCTCTATCATCTCCTGGCCAACCTCCGTCTCCTGGGGGTTCATGGCTGTCTGGGATGGGTTGATCAGTCCAAAGGTGACAGGGAAACAGTCTAGGAGTCCATCGTCAGCAGACGCCTCAGAGACACACGGTTGGGGCAAAGACTGCTGACAAGAGACAGATGGACAGACAGAACAGAGGGAAATGAAAGGAGAGGTGCAAGAAGAGAGGGAGACATAGAGGGAATTGTAACTGCACTGTAAACCTCCAAGACAATCCAGGCAGTCAAAAAATACAGTAAGGAACATATGCTTTGACCAAACACAGGTGGTCTTCATCAGTCTACATCACCTGTGTTTGGTCACAACATATGTTACTTACTGTATTCTTTGACTGCCTGGATTGTCTTTACCTTTTCTGGATAGTTCTGGATACTCTTTTAAATGCTTAGAGGACCATACCAGTGGTGTTGAACATCTGCCGCATTTGTTACAATTTAGCTGCATTTTACACTGCAACTAACCATTTTGCAAATCATGCAGGGGTACTAAAGATTTCAATGTTCAGTTTGTGTTGACACCATGGAGAATGTGTAAATTTGATTCTATGTTTATTGGGTTATTAGGTATTGGGTATTTAGGCTGTAGTTTGCAGAGGTCTTGTACTGGAGTACAATTATACTGAGAGGTGTTTCTATTTTTTTGTCCTCCTTTTTGTATACATGGGGGGACAGAATAGTAGAAACAGCTTTCAATAAAATGCAGTCCAGTCCAACAGCAGCACTAACTATGAGCTCAATGCCAAACATAGAAGTGAATGAACACCTCTGTTACTGTGACAACAAGAAAAGCTGAGCATTAAAGGCAGCAGGAAAGGACACTCATTGTACATTGTATGCCTTATTATACACTGAGTGTATAATATTCTGCTTCTGCACTGAAGAAAGTCGTCAACATTCATAAACCAAAGAACTGATAATTGGCTGTGTAAAGCAAATGTTTCCCAGGACTATTTTCTGACAGAGGGACAATTTCACGTCATCAAATACAGCAGTGCTGCTGCTTTTAGCAAAACTAATGTGGATGACTTGATTATGGTGATAGAATACTGCTATGAAGAAAGTTTTAAGTCTCTGAAAGTTCATTGTGGGAAAAGATTTACATGAATTTTTTGACATAATGCACATACATCTTTTACAGTTACAATTAATGCACAAGTAGAATTAATGCACATATTTATACATAATGTGCCTTTTTTCAAAGGCATATATTTTGTATTTCTTATTTCTTTTTCAATTTCTTATAATTAAATTCCTCTTGAGAATTTGAGCGACTGCAACTGACAACTGCAGCATTTTGATTCTGATTTTGAAAGATGAAATATACATTTTGTAGCTATTACACTTAACGGGCAAAATCACTGGTATGATCCTTTAAATACCCTGCACTGGCAGAACCGAACAAGTGAATTATATTAGATCATGTTAAAGTCAAACTTGTGTCAAGTCACATATACTCTTTTTATTGCATCTTAAACAGGAAACACTGTTTAAAAATGTTTCACAAAATGTAACATAACTGTGAACGATCTAAAAAGAAAGAAGCAGATACAACACATCAGTCCCACTGAAAGACCACAGAGTAACAATGTGTGCCTTTAAATGACCTTTAAAAATTCAGCCGGAGCTCTCAGTTAGCTGATTAACCATCAAAGCCATGTGTGTGTGTGCCTTTTTCTTCATGTGCATACTTGAGAATGAATGTATGTGTGAATGACCTAGTTACAACCAAATACTACAAAGATGATGAAATTCTACAGTGGTGCTTAGAGGGAGAACTCGTCTACCAGAATTTTTCTTCCAGTGGGACAGTTTTGTCCAAGTGAGTCAAGGGAGAGAAGATTCTTACAAATGAGATTTTCTCTTGTCAAACTTTTACACTTGTGTTCAATTAAAAACAAAATCCATTCAACTTTGATAGATAAAGAGGAATTTTAGCCCAAATAAATGCATTTCAATTTTTTTTTAACCTTGACTTATCCAGGGGAATTTGTATGAGCTCTTTAGTGTTTTCCTTTTCCAATTCCCATTCACATTCCGCTCAGCTGTGGTAGCTGTGGTGCAGCTGAGAGGCTGTTACTGAGGGAAATGAATTTGCATTTGTCATTTACTTTCTCTACCTATGTTTACCTAACTCGGGAGATTCAAGAAAGAAAAGATTACTAGTATATAGTGTACAAATATAGAAAGGACATTTATTCAGTAATGGAAAATAATTAATTTGTATTGGGTTAGGGTAATAAAGAGGAGTGAATGACATTAAAGGACCATGCCAGTGATTTTGCATGTATAGCCCACTGTAGTGCCTACAAAATTTATAAGTAATCTAATCCCTCCAAAAGCAAGCAGTCGTATTTTAGAACTCTGATATCATTTGTCCTCCACTGTGATATAAAAAATGAACTCTCAGAGACTTGTAACATTCTTCACAGTAGTCAGTAAACCTAACCCAGATGACAAAAAGCAACAATGCCATGAAGATATTGATAATATGACAATATTGTGAATTTAACTGTTTTGAATCAAACAAAAATTGTGTGGTAAACTCACTCGTCTGTTTTCCCACATTTTGAAAGTACAGAAATACTCCCGTCCACTGCTCAGCTCTGACCTCGGACGTACTGCTTTCCTGGAGATAGCAAAAGCATTTCTACTGGAATACTTCCATTGACAAGAGCTGCACAAACTTTGGAAATTATGTGGGATCATAAGTTTGACAACGAAGAGCCCTTAGAGATGACAATGAATTTGCTTTCTATGGAATGAGTAGGCGGGACATACACCCAACTACGCTACCAACTGCTCTTGAAAACAGTCTCTCCACTGGAAAACAAAAGTCCCCAGAGAAAAGTTTACCTTCCTCAGCCAATTATCAGCTCTTTGGTTTATGAATATTGACAACTTTGTTAGCCACAGAAGCAGAACATCATGAGGTGGCTGTTTCAACCAAAAATTTAAATTTGAAAATGGAGGGATTTTGATTACATGTTGTGAAATCTTAAGTACCCCTGCATGATTTGTAAAATGGTTTGTTGCAGTGGAAAATGTGGGTAAGTTGCAGTAAATGTGCCAAACATTCAGAATCCTGTAAGAGAAATCTCTTAAACTCTGAGAATCAAAACCTCCTTCATACAGTTTCCCCAGGGTAGGAGGCTAACTGTCCTTATTACTTGAGCCATTCATTAATTTTCATCACATCTACAATGGCCTGGCCTGAACAGCCTCGAGCTTTTGTCTCTTCTGTACTGAATAGCTGCATCAGAGGTAATGCCTGACATTTTTCCGAACATGGAATGCATACTCATTTTATGGAATAACAGATTCTTTCTGTTCCTCATATTCTGTGTTGTCACAGAACTGCATTGTTCTGTGATAACCCTTTGTCCCATCAGGGCTCTGGGTTTTAGATGTTAAAAGGAACAGTTTATCCATTTTGAAAAAGCAGCTGTTGTGTAGGACAGTAGTGGTTCTATCTTCCTCTCACTGTTACTGAGTGCTGGATACTGGCTGGATGCTCCAAATGCTAACTGTTAGCCTCCTGCCATTGAGGATGCTAATGGATGATAGTTGTTACTGTTTATAAATATATTTTTCTTTCTTTCTCTAGAGTTCTTAAAAACAGCTGGCATGTAACGCTGTGGCTAGCTTCTCCTTTTCCTCCACGATACAATATTATATTTAATCGCTGGACAATGATACAATATTTGCCCATATCACAAAGTCAGCGATGATATGATTTCAAGTTGATTCAATTCAGGGTCCTATGATCAATATGAGGTGATCTCATTATGCCCATTTAACACAGTCAGTCACATTACAATGTCATGTTTCTGTTTAAGATGCTTGGATATGTTTGCCATATATTTTATCTCGTACTGGCATAGTTTACATATGGCATAAGATATGTCAGTTGACCTGTCTTTTCCCTGATATCCAAAATGTTTCCACACTGCTGATTTATTCCTGAGAGGGGAGTGGATAAACTTGTATGATGGCTGCAGCTGCCAGTCTCTGCCTGGTGCTATGACTGTTTGAACGTTTAGGAAGGCGGTGTGCTTGCACAGAAATGGTGACACAGATGTGCCATGGAAATTTCAAAATAAAGGCATATTTCTAAGATGACGATAGGGATTGATATTTTTACATAGTATTGATAACATTATATTGGATCAGATCAATATAAACTCAGTAGCCACTTTATTAGCTCCACCTGTACAATCTAATCCAATCCAATCCAGCTGTTATGCCATAAAGTTTCCTTTCCTGCTGCCTATAATGTGTTCATATAAAGGTGTTCATTCACTTCTATGTTTGGCATTGAGCACATAGTTAGTGCTGCTGTTGGACTGGACTGCATTTTACTGAGAGCTGTTTCCACTATTCTGATAGATAGCATCATTATTAGTACCCATAACTGACTACGTAACAGCTAGTGGAGTAATATCTTTTTTTTTTTTCCAAAATGGGTGAACTGTCCCTTTGAGATTTGACAGGATCAGAGACTTTGTAACTTACAGCTTAGCTATTGGTTGTCCATCAAATCCAGTGATGAGTTCTGTGTGTTATGGCAGAGTATTTAACGGGCACTCTGATGTGGGAGCCACAGGTTCTACCACAGGTTGTGCCTGTGGGGCCTCAGCTGTGGCTGTGCGTCGCTCATGGATGGTTTCTCTTGTGTCGTCTCTGCAGTCTGTTGGCAGTCTTCTGTTCTCCAAGTCTGGATGTTTCTGTAACAGTCAAACAGTCAAACATTATTTTTCAATTAATATGTCCTCAAATCAGTTTCATTAAATGAATGATACATTATGGACGTTATTTCGAATAATCCAGGAGAAAAGCAAATGTAGGCAATAACTGGGCTAAATCAACAGCTTTAATTTCAGCATTTTATCCTTCTATTGAATCGATGGAACAACAAATAAAGTCAACACAGATGTTAAAAAATAACTCCCTCGCATTCAGTTAAGGAGAACAATTGTGATGGGTGTTCAATGGATTCCCAAGAAGGAAAAGTGGGGGGAGCTATATCAAATGAGATAAATATACAATGAAACAATATTCACAGCATTTATTTTTGAGGAGAAAGGATATTCGGATAAAACGTCAACGACCATATTTTACACAACCAAGGAGTGTCAAAAACTACATGTATTGTATTACAATGTGATCTGTGTCAGCATATCTTAAAGAGAAACTAAAAATCCAATCCAAATCTGTGTGAAGCGTGACCTCTAATGGTGAGAAGTAGGAAAAGTTCAGCAGGACGGCTGAAGAGTACATCACCTGCCACCAAACACCAGGCACCCTGCTCCTCACCAGTGGAGGTCAGGCTTCACACAGATTTGAGTTTGGACTTTAGTTACACTTTAACTGGGTTAGGAAAAACAAGTTAATTTGTTGATTTTGCAAGGTGCAAATGCACACAGCACATGCTGCCATATGCATGTGAAGAGAGTTGGTCAGGTGGAAATACAGTCTGCTGTGTGTTCATGTTAGTGAGCCAGTATCTGCAGGGAAGAAATATTGTGATGGGTCAAAATGTGAAAATGTTATCATCATAAAGCTATTTTGGCCTGTGTCAGGCCGGGATAGAAAAGACATGTGACGCGGTGATCAATATTCTCCTGTTCCTCTGACATTGCTACACTGAATGTTTCCTCCAGTGATTTAATATAACAGACTGTCATTTTGTTTTCTCAAGATCTCAGGTTAATTATGTCATTAGCTCAGGAAAACAAAGTGTCATTATCTCAAGATCTCAAAAAAAAACTATCCCATTATCCTGAGAAAACATCTGTTGTTTCAAGGTAATGACATAGTTAAGTGGAGATCTCTTGAGAAAACAAAATGTTAGTTTAGTATATTAAACACAATACACAAACTTGTTATCACAGGAAAACAGAGTAAATACAAAGTATGAATTCAGAGCCTCTGGGGCTTCTGTAGAAATGAGCTTATTGACCTTATTGAGCTTACGTGGACACCAATTTTTTTTTGCTGTGTTTTGTTTCTTTCATGACAGAAACATTAGCTAATGTTAGCTTTAGCCATTTTGTTAGCTTTAGCCTTAACAACTGCAGTGACACTGAATTTAGCAGCTAGTAACTAGCTAATGTAGCTAAACTCGGGCAGGGTTGCCAACTCTCACGCATTGGCCGTGACAGTCACGCATTCAGCCTCAATCTCACGCTCTCACGCTCAAGAGAGAAATCTCACGCCAAATCTGATTGATTTAATGAAACAGTCCAACGTTACTTTGGTGGTCTGTGGATTAATTTTTATCATGTGGATTGAAGTTTCCGTAGTCCATATAAATGCTCGCGAAATCTGTTGTTCAAATGAAATTAACCTGATCCATTGGAGCATTTTATGTAATGTATCATCATGTATATCTTCATGTACATCTGTTCTGTTGTAGGATATTAATGCAACGACCAGCAGTTATACAGTGTTAGTAAGAGGTGTAGACTATTAATTCAGGCATAGGACTGTATGCAGCTCATCTATGGCATTTGGCATTTCTTCAGACTGGGCCAATGACACTCAGGTCAGAGCACAATAAACAGCAGCTTCGCTTGACCGTCCACTGCAGCTAAATCAGTGTGTGTGCCATAACATAAGGCCATAATCACATGTACACAGGGATTTTCTCTTCTCCTTTGCCATCACACACAGGGCTCTAGTTGTAGATCCTCCTCCATCTACCTCATGCTGAGTCACTATTGCATCATTGTTGCAAATTATATATTATTCCTTGCACAGAGAGAGCATCAGAAAGAGAAAGGGGGACTCAAATGTGAAGAGAAAACATGAAAGAAAGTGAGTGGGAGAAAGAAGAGAGAAAGAGGACAAAATTGCTTTCAGAAGCTATGCCTTATTAAAAGCAGTGTTGGCAGAGATATGAGGAAATACTCATGTGGAGCCATGAAGCAGACAGCAGCCCCATTAATGCCATTGCTGGCTAAGGCCATTAAACACTTAAGCCACTTAATGAGCCTACTCGTGCATAATTAAGCACTTCACAAGAGAAACACTGATGAAGTTTTAATGTAAAGAGGAAAATGCTCAGCCTATAATAATAATACACTGTATTATTACATAGTATAACACCTTGTAGCACATAGAGGTGGTGCAGATGGAGCCGATACAGTGAATAGTAAGGACAAAGAGACTTGGCGTCTCTCTGGGTTAAAAACTATGGACAAACTATGGCTTTACACTGTTAACATGTTAATGATGTGAACAATGATGTGAACAGTGGTTAGCACTGTTTGTCAGGTCTGGTCCAGGCAGGTTGACACTGACCTGTCAATTCAAAACAAACCATAAAGCAGCATTACATAACCTTTCACCTCTGTTTTTAAAGATTCCTCAATCAGGGATAAGTAAGTAAAAGTTAAATATATGGTATTATAATATATATGATAATATATACAGTGTAATATGTATTAAGATACATTATATGATTTGAATTATATTACATCATTATAAGGGCCTAATGCAAGAGCACGTTTATATTTATTATCTTATTCCAACAATACCATAGCAAGTTATGGAAAGTTAGGCAAGCAAGTTACATTCATAAAAATGACATCCAAGAGAAGCAAACCATGTTGGACATGTTGCTGTTCCATGGACCTTAAATATACAAAGCCATCTTAATAATGTGCATCATTCAAGTCATTTATCAGCTTGTATACAATAGCCTAACTAGCCAATTAGGATAGGACAGGATGGGATGGGATGGGATGGATAGGATCTACTTTGGACTCAAGGCTCACTGCATTACAGTCACCATAAACATAAATACAAGCAGTATTACAAATAGAAATACAAATAAATAATACAATCAACAAAACATACATTATTTACCAGTGCTGTCTGTTTGTCCTTTTCCTATCATATTGCATAAACCTGACATCCTAAAGTATTGCATTTCTCTGTCCCACCATACTGCATATCCCAGGAGAACTGACCCGTTACACAGTAGCTGTCTCCTCAGCGCCAGTGAAACAGTCTCTGTTTATGAGATTAATAGGAGTAGGAACAGAGTTTTAAAAATGATTAAGTTTACACTTGGGGACTGTCAAGTCTATTGTTTGCCTGAGGGGAGAAACTCACATACATTACATATATCTATCTATATACACTTTTTTGATTTGACTGATTTTTATTTTCATTTTTCTATTAATGAATTTGGAATATTAGGATTCAGAACTTCTTTAATGGAAATTTGTGAAAAAGTTTGTACCTACCTACGACAATGTTGTTAAATGCAATGACTTGTCTTATGGCTCACACATGCCATTGAGGAACTAATCTGTTCTTTCTAATCTGTGGTTCTTGAGAGAGAGACATTGGAGACTAAAATGTGCAATTTTTTATTCAAATGATCTTTACTGTCATCTCTGCATGTAGAAATCACCGGGAAACTGAGAACCTGAGGTCCTTCCTGTGCAGAGACTCCTGAGTCAAAGCAGCGGTTTTGCTGGGGATTAAAAAGTGACTTTGGCACATAAGAGTGAGGGCGAGCCAATCAGAACACCAGCTCAGTTGTTATTTCTCCCACCCCTGTTTGATTGACTCTTCAGCTGCAGCTGCTGTCCTATCATGCTGTAGCTGCAGCAAACTACAGCCTGTTAACAGCAACTGTCAGCTCATTAGCACAGAGGATTATATCAGCAGACAAGAGGAGCGGCTTCCATCAAAACATGGAGCTTCAGCAAGTGATGGCATCAGTCCTGAAGCTTCTCTCATCAAATAATACCTGGAGGAGCCCTCCAAATGTCTGTTTGTAGCAAGTGAGCTCTATAGCAAAGTTCAATCTGTAAAGCATTTATTTTACCATTGTATATATATTGTGTAAAACAAGTCATAATGTTAAAACTGAATGTAGGTAATGTCATGAATTCCTTTAAATGAACATGATAAATCTAACATTGATTTCAATGTAAATCTATTGATTTTATGTGTTAAAAACATGCAGAATTTCAAAGGTTATCCCCAATTTCATATTTTATGTGAATTTAAAGAATATATGAAGACTATAAAACTTGACACAAACACTAAAAAAAAGTAGGAAAACTGTCAACCTGTACTGCAAACTCTTTAAAAAGGAATAACTTATGTGTTGTATTTTTTCAATATGGATATTACATCATGGAATCTACTTGTTTTGAATATGAATATTTATTTTTTAAATTTTAATTTATATTTCTGTTTCTTTGTACAACATTATGTTGAGAGCATATCTGAAATATTTGAATATTTGAATGTATTTTAAATAAGGATTTGTAAAAAGGAAGCTCTACAGTGATGTTAGCTAGGAAAACATTTGCGATCTTGCGATGTACTTCCAGTGCGAGTGATATTTTCATGACGGTTGGTTGGCTGGTTGGTCTGACTAGAGACACAGCAGGAACATTACTCCAGGGGAACTAAAGCCCACCGGGCCCTGCAGCCTTTAAGCCTTTAGGAACTGTCAGATTGAGATGGATGTTAAGATAGCACTCAAGAGTGACACTAAATAATACAATCCCTGTATTTAACTGGGTTGCTCAACTCTTTAAGAGTCATTTTTCACTGCTGTGTGACCAGCCTCCTCAGCTGCACCTGTCACACCATTTCTCGTTGTGGCCTTGGTTTCTCTGGCTCTGACACTGCCTGTTCTCTTTTATGTAAATGTAATTGTCAAAGAGAAAAAGCCATGAACAATGCCTACCAGAGTGAGGGCAGAGAACACCCAGGGGTGCTTTCAGGGGGGTTTGAAGGGGTCCCCAAAAAGTGAAGGCTAGCACCATAACTGTAATAATGGCTACTGGGATCAGGTTTCCTTTTCCTTTTCCTAACAAAATATTTCCTGAGGCACAAGGTCCAGGATAAATATTCCTGAGGTGGGGTCTGTGACATGTTTATCAAAGTAAGATGAAAGCGGAGGAAAACCCTGACCTGGAGTATCTGTTTTAGGCAAAGTAAGGCTTCAAGGTACCCGCTGTGTTAGCAGACAATAATATAACAAATTGTAATTATGAGAAGTGTGAAGAAATGTGTTTGGATATTGCATTAACCAGTGCTTGGATAGAATATAAATATGAGGGCAGTGTCACTCACACATTTGCACATTGCCTCACTTTAGCAGCATGATTTGACATGACACACAGCTGACTGCTGACAAGGGCAATTAATGAATCATAAAGCCGGTCAGGCTGAGGTATATTAACTCAGATCACAGTTTAAACAAGATACATTTTCAACCTGACACAAAGACAGGCTAGTCAACAATTGCGTTAATTGTTAGATACAACCTATTTCCTACCAAGCTTTAACAGTAAGTAGTACAAGAATACAGTGAGTGCATACATTCATTTAGACTTTACCTTTAGATTGTTAGTAACAGTAGCTGTGAAGTGTTTTGCTTTCTTTTTGTGGAAGCAAGCTGTCAGAATACATGCTAAGACACCAGAGTGTGGAGCAGGCCACATATTTTTGTGTGAACCCGACATGAGCCTGAGAGTTTGTTTGTCTTCCATCTGTAGGTTACATTTACCCCCTGAAACAGCCTACGTGTTGCCTTCAGCGTCCTCACATAAAATCCAGCACTATACAGGAAGTTGTGCAGAACAGACAGTAGCTCCATCATTTTTATTTATTTTACACTAGAGTTTCACTGGAATAACACTGATGTGACCGAACCCAACCCAAACCTATAAGACACCAAGGCAGAGACTGTTTAGCAAAGCAATAGTGGAGCATCTGCACATATTTATACACACATCTTTATCCTATTCAAAAGTAGTACCATCATTTTTGGTGCTAGGCACACAATGCTATGGTATTTTTACACTGCACTGTAATGTTTTTCTCTTTGTTTTTCTCCTTGGAGTTTCTGTTGAAGTTTTACCCTTTTAACACTATGTTTAGCCCAGGGCTAAGAGCTGTTTCACACTTGTAAATTAATTAATGTGGGATATCCCCATCCTTAGCCAAGGGCTTACTAAACCCCACTCCAGAGCAGGGTTATCCCGTTTTAGAATATCCCCTAAAACTCAGGGTTGTGGTCTGCAGTGTGAATCGAGGTTAGAAGAGAAGCAACACAATGGGACATTAACCCTGGCTTTGGATTTCCAAGAGTGAATCCTTAACACAGGCTTACTTAATAGTAAGCCTGTGTTAGCTAATACGAGTGTGACTGAGGCTGATCCAGCCCTGGAGCACTGAGAAATGTGTGAAAAGGGACTGTGAGCATCTGTAGGTGTCACTCTTTATCTGCTCTGCCATGTTCATGCAAACTAATTTTTTTCCAATGACAAACTGGAAAATACAAAACTTTCAATGCATCTTCATTTTTCCCAATAAAGAGCAGACAGACAGTGGAAAAAAGGATTAGGCTCTAGGCTGAATCACGATTGTGTTTCATTATTTTGTTGGTAAAGAGTCCATCCATCCATCCTCTAAACCGCTTTATCCTCACAAGGGTCGCGGGGGGTTGCTGGAGCCTTTCCCAGCGCTCAATGGGCGGAAGGCAAGGAAACACCTTGGACAGGTCGCCAGTCCATCACAGGGCAGACAGACACACAATGACATTCACACACACAATCACACCTAGGGGCAATTTAGCTTCTCCAATTCACCTAACCTGCATGTCTTTGGACTGTGGGAGGAAACCGGAGTGCCTGGCGGAAACCCACACAGACATGGGGAGAACATGCAAACTCCACACACAAAGGACCCTGGGTGGGAATCGAACCCAGGACCTTCTTACTGTGAGGCGCCAGCGCTAACCACTA
>OMLB01018075.1:62209-106608 GCA_900302555.1 Myripristis jacobus | reverse complement strand
ATAGGTTTTAAAATTAGATTTGGGGATATTTCAAATCACAATCCAACACAGCAAAGCATTCAGAATGGCCTTAAAACCAAAAGACCCAACATTTAAAATAAAATCATATTATTTTGGAGCAACATCTGCACCAGACAGCACACACACACACACACACACACACACACACACACACACACACACACACAGCCCTATATGCGTAACTGCAGCTATAATGTGTAATGTTCCTTACCATGAAATTTATGTTAAGAGTGTTTCATAATTCTGAATGACAGAGAATCACTCAAGTAAATGTAAAGGAGGACGACCAAAATTTAAACCATTTTTAATTCATGCAGTATCTCATCCCTTCCCATGCACACTCAGGATCCATGGCATTTTCAACCATGAAACTGCTGAATATACATTCATTAGTGAATTTCTGTATTATTGACACATAGGACGAATATGATTCTACCATAACATACAATTGCAGTTTTTCCTCCTCCTTCCTCCTTCCTCCCCCTGGTTAACAGCATCTTACACTGTCTCCTCGCACAAGAATTCATACACTGTTGATGAGCTGCTTGAGTAGATTTTTTCCTTCATTTTGTACTGATTAATGCAGCTAAAACAACAATAGTTAATCAAACAATTGTAAAAAAAAATAATCACCATATTATTTGATTACCAAATTAATTATTACCAAATTGACTTCCACAGCAAACCATCGTGCACAGCAACATAGGAGTGCAATCAGTGTCAGTGACAGTCTGAAGATGAGGCAGTCTTGCCGGTTCAAATCCCTGACCAGCTGTGGAGAAAAGTGAAAAACACTCTCCCCTCCCTCCACAGCGACTGTTGAGGTGCCCTTGAAAGAGGCGCTTAACCCCAAGCTTCCCTGGTTTGATGGAAATAAAGCCTAAAAAAAAAACGTGTGGTCCATTCTCCTGACTGATTGAGAGAACACCAACAAAAGACACAATGTGGCTGCAGTGCACCGCATGTAAAAGCCACTACAGCTAGGTGTTCACAGGCTTCATCCTTAAGGTAGAAAAAGGAGCATTCCCAGAGAGGCAAACGCCAAAGTAGCCCAAATGTGTAGCCAAGGCTTTGATGTGGTGTTTACAGTAGGCCTATAACCAAAACAGTTTTACTGCCAAGCGTTGTCCTAATCACAAAGACAGCGCATGTCAAATCAAACAGAAGCAGCGTGCCGCCTGTATCTTCAGAAGTGCATACATGCGGGAGGATGGAGAGTAGCGCCTTAACAGGGTGAAAATCCACCCACAGACTTTTTACAGCCTCGCTCTCTTTCCCTGTTTCTGTCACTCACAATCCGCATTTGTTGTGACCGGATGAACTGTGTATAAATGCATGTAGAGTCCGACCTAAACACGTACACAAACATAAACACACACAAAATATGGAGTTGTATCAGCTTCATGAAGAGGAATGGCCCCTTGTAGTATGTTTAAATGTATCTTAAAACCACGGAATGCACCTGCTTCTGTTTGGAACTACACATTTTTTTGCATGTGGCACTATAAAAAAGGAAAAGAAAAACAAACTTGAGGCATAATAGGCAGATACAACAAGGTCTAAAAAGGGGATGAGAGGTTGTTCAAGGGCTCCATAAAACTCTCTGAAAAGTTTAAGCTTATCATCCATATGACATTTTAAAGAGGATCTGAAGTGCTCTTCATGCTGTAGTATTAATCAGTGGCAAATGTGTTTTCTATTCAATGTCCTGCAGTTTCCTGTAACGCAATTGCTAGTAAGTCATTCTAGTAAGTCCTCATGTTAATTTATTGTGACAAACTGACTGTACTACTATCATCCTCCAATAAAATATCAAATATATATTTGTATGGACAAGCCTACCTGCCTTGTTCAAAATTCCCTCTTCTTTTGAAATGTTTTGAATTATCTTTAGGCAAAAACTAGATCCAAGTTCCAATATTACTCTAACCTCTGTGTGTGGTTACTCTAAGAATGAAATATATATTTCATTTGTTGTTTCAACAAACAAATTGGCCCTGTGACATAGTGTAACATCAAAGCAATCAACCTCTACAGTGGCTGCTTGAAGCAGAGGCCAGGACATTTCGTTATAATGAAAAAAAAAAAAAAATGCTCCCAGCAGCAATTTCATGGCTGCTGAAGCTAGCAGTGGGTAGGTGGTAAAATGGCTTTATTCCAGGTTCAGTTAAAAAAGGACACTGAGAGAGCATAGGGGTTTATTGTGTGCTTATTGTGACAGATGATGGCTCTCATATCATTGTTGTTTTGATTTTATTTATTTTTTTAAGGCATAAATGTTTGACTTGCAGTTGTTCTAAGGGGTTACTGAGTTATAGAGTTTGCAACCACAGGTTAGAGGCTATCTGTATAATTGGCTGTCACTTGGACAGCGATACTGGTTTATATACGCAAAATGAAAAAGGGGGAGAAATACCAGTGGTGCATAGCTTCATCCATATTTCTTTAATATTATTTTTCTTGTGCATTTTATGGGTTCTCTGTTGTGCCCTTTCTTGTCAGCGTGTCCAAGCTGATTTATTCTCCTGATGCATGCATAATTTAGTTGTTATGAAGGCAGCGTGAAGGAGAGGGACACTAAAGCACAAGAGGCGTGTGTGTGTGTGTGTGCAAAGTCTCAGCTGGGTGCAGCTGATGTGCCATTATAGTGTCTGTGATGACACCACAAAGCCAAGGCAACAAGCTGTGGTCTGTGATATAGACATGGTTGCAGTAGGGAGCTGGCAGTCACCCTTATTATCTCATACTGTATGCAGATAGTATAAAACAATCCATTGTGGGCAATAATATTGCACTTCACTAGACATTATCCATGTGAAGTATGTCACGGCGACATAAAAAAACATAGAAGCAATACTTGTGTAACAAATTGAACAAAAAAAACCTGAATGTACTGCATTTTTACATGGTAAAATGACATTGCTTTAGTTTGCGGAAGATCTGCGAGCCAGTGGGGGTTCATATGAGGGTTATTTAGTTCAGGGAGAAAGAGAAAATACAAACTCGTCTTCACTGCAGGAGACACTGGAGGGGAAAACACATAGAATGACATGATCTCATTCTTACCACACCTTCCCAACTGGCTATGTCGACGAAAACAGCAATAACCCTTCCTTTCTTCTGTCCTTGATTAGAGTATGCTTTACACTACGCTTTCCACATTTGGTAATGCATCCCATTGCTTGATCTGTTATGTTGTTTACAACAGTAAAGACAACCTAGAAACACTACAGTTAAATTAAAGGACACTTTTGATTTGGTTTCTCATCAAAGGCATCCAGGAGAGCAGTGGGAGGCATTTTATTGTTTGAATCTTTCAGACACAAAGGCAGCCGTCTCTGGATGGCCAATTAGAGAGATTGCTGAGGAATAGGAGCAAGGTCCACTTTAGCTACACTGTAGCTGTCTCTTCCCCCCTTCCCATCTCCATCTTTCTATCTAGCTTGGCAGAAGCTTGAAAAGATGGGGCTAACTATGTCCGGTCATCTAATCATCCCATTCACAAGCCTCTTGGCCCTGTTGGCACCTTGCGCTGCCAATTGTGCCAGCCTGGAATTATCTTGTCTGTTAAAGACTGATCAACAGGGTCTTGATTGTGAGTTATGAGGATTTAACACAAGGCCAATTGGTCTTTGATTGATGCAGCCCAAGTGATAATTCATTTTGGCAGATCATTTTCACTTTTCAGTACACTTACCTACAATTTTATCATCCAAATACCTGACACCAGCAGCCCGGAGGGACTTGAAATAACCACTGGTGTCTCTGCCCACTTGCATATATTTAATGAACTTTTTTATACAGCACACATATACATATACATATGAATAGCCTTTAATATGCTTATATTCAATAGAGAATTTATTCTGATTTGTGTCTATTTTTCAAACCTGACTCCTATAATAGGTATCTGCAAGTTTGACACTAATAAGCATAAAAATGGGCAGCAAAAAGGTTATTCAGGGTCTGCGTTGTCATCACTTTAAAAAATTGGTGAGAATTCACCAACCAGCTAAGGATTGCACACCCTGCAGGCATATTTCAATGACAGAGTCAAAATGAAAGAATTAATATCAGGCTTCTTCTTCTTCCACACGTTATTAATAAAAGACAAGTTTAATTTACTTGAACAAATGTGTTGGGACTGCATTATGTGATATACATATATAAACACATTAGGCACAAGCTCTTGGATGTAAGTCAGTCAGACATCTACCGCCCTGAACATGATGAAAGGCTCAAATTAATTTCACAGTGTCAGAAACATCAGCAGGTGGGCTGGGTAGTTGAAAGGTCGTGAGATGGGAGCCTAATCCCCCCTAATTACTGAGCATGGGAGAGCGGCCCCACCTCTCCTTGTAAACAGAGTGCACACTGTGAAAAGGTCCCCGCCTCCCTCAAGTGGGGCCGTTCTCAGCTGCCCAGGGAAATTGTTGTTTCAGTTATTTTTACCTCCACCAAAGGAATTGGACTGGGGGTTATGTTTTTGTCCCATTCCATCTGTTTTGTCTGTTTGCAGGATTTCTCAAAATGTTATGAATGGATTTGCACAAAGCTGGGCAGAAAGTATGGTCACAGGGCAAGGAAGAGCTGAATAACTTTTCATACCAACCGGGCAAAGATGATTGTGGCAATGGGGGTGGCTGCTTACGAGAGGGGAAATAATTGGCAAATAGATACAGGTAGTACCACAAAACTTTGAGTGCTTATCAGCAGACATCAACAAGAGACAAGCCCACCATTATTGGAACAATCAAAATACATGGGGACACCGGAGAGATCATTTGCAGCTTAGACATAACCATATGCCAATTTTTTCAAAACTATACAGTGGGAGAAGGACACACCTAACAACCACTGAAACATGGTGCTGATTGGCCACATGGTGCTGCAATAGTTGGCCAAACTGCTTGAAAGTGACTAGAATTTGAACAGGCATATCTGATAGCCCACATTTCTCGTGCAGACATGAAAATATATGCACCTCCTGATGTGAAACAAATTGGCAATGTGATGCAGAAGAAATTAATAAGTTTTGGTGGAAACACGACACAGTGAGTTGGCAATTGCAACTACATAGCACTGCACACGGTTTTGTTTAATATTAACATTAAACTGAAAATGATCTGGGGCCTCATGAGCACGGTCAAGCTGCCAAATGCTGCAACACAATACTGTGTATCTTGCGGGTGACAGAATAAGAGAAAAGATAGACAGCGGTAGGGTGACGAGAGTAAAGACTAGAAATGAAGAGGAAGGGCTGACAAGGCGTTATCACCTTCTTTTGGTATAAACACAACAAAAATGTTTTTTTTGTTTTTTTTAGGAACAGGCAATTTAAAAGATTCTTTAAGAAAAAAGAAAAGGTTACTATTCGCTTAGCTCAGGATGACCATAATATTTCCCTCGGGGTTTAATGGGGTTTTTCATCAATACCAATGGATCTGGCAATTGCTCTGGCGGACACTGAGATTTATGGCTTTCAAAACCTCACTTTCCAGTCTGTACTCTCTGTTTTGGAACAACCCTGCAATTTTGTTCTCAAGCCAAAAAACAAAAACAAAACAAAACAAAACAAAAAAAAAACAAAGCAGTATTATTTAGCATCATGATATATTATGTGACATTATTGGATCTCTGCTCTGACTAGCTTACTGAGCTGTAATCTGAAAAGGTTGGGCTGGCTTTAAGTACTTTTTTTTTTTTATAATTTCTGAATAAAAACTTCTATCTTATTAGGCACTGCAGCTGTATTCTCAGGTATTCCCGGAGCAAAAGGTTAATTACTGCTGCTCAAACTACAATAGAGACTCATTGATAATGCACTGATGCCTCGATGCATGTGTCAGAGAAAAGGCAAGACTGAATGCGATGCCATGGAGCTCATTCACATCCTGGCTTAGCCTACAGCCTGGTGTTCAACATTTTGTTTGGGTTTGAATCTCAATATAACAAAATGAACATCAGTTCAAGTCAGCCCTTTGAAAATGTGACTTTACTTATGTCACTCACAGGCCACTGTAGCTGTGCCAAGACTTATCGATGTTGTTGCACCTCCTTGAGTCACCAACAGATTTTGGTAAAAATTATAAATTATATGATGGCCCTTTGTCTAAAATACCAATACAGACAAGAACCCTGGCTAATTAGAGCAGAGATCCATTCAAAACTATAGTGAAGAGGTAATTACAATGCAAAATGCTATAACTTTTATAATGCTTTGTCATTTGTTTTGTTGGTTGGAGACTAAAAAACTGGTGTGGCACCGGTGGGCCAGTGTGCTGTCGCATAATGTCTTGTGTAGTACAGTGGTAAATTTGGCTTGTGAACGCTGGGATCATAAGTACACAATGAAAATGACTCCCTCCAGGCCCTGGGTGGCCCCTGACTCCCTGAGCTGGATCATAATAGTCCATGCCTTCCAGACCAGGGTATTAACAATGGACAGGGCATTATGAGTGTTTAGATTACACAAAAAGCAATTCAACACCCCTGTGAATGACTACTTTTTATGAAGGAAATGACTCGACACAGAACTGCATCAAAATCTTTTCAAACACCTCAGTGAAGTCAGGCTGAGCTATCAACCCTCAGTTTCAGTGTGAGGTGAAAGCGACACACACGCCTTCTGAGTGAGACAAGTATTTGAACCAACGTCGAACTGAAAAGTACAGTATTGTATTATATAAAAAAAAGGAGGGAGGCATCACTCTTTTGATCTAGTTTTTCCAATAAAATCCACAAATCCAGGAGAGAGCTTGTAAACAATGTAAATGCGTAAAAAAAAAAAAAGTTTTGGCACTAAAATAGACAGAGAGAAGCAAAGTAATGCACACAAATGATTCAAGTCCTCTGCCTGATGACAAGCCAACTCTGCTGGAATAGAGTAATAGTGCCACAGAAGGTCGGAGTTTCTCTCACAGTCGGATGATTTTATTTTTTTTTGGGCTTTTATTCTTTTATTTACTCTAATAGGCTGCTTTTAGTTGATAAAGAACAAAGACAGAATGCTGAATTTGTGATTTTATCTTCTTGACACATCCTGGGAGCAAAATGAGACAACAATGGGTGGATGCCTTTTTCTCTCATCTCATCTCTCATCTAAGCCCACGCTGAGACTCAAAGACACTTTAATTTGCAATATAAAAAAAAGAAGTTAATACAAGCTTTATGCATATGCAGCATAGTTTTTAAAGCACATCCAAATTTGGTCATTTAGGCAAAACAAACTTTTTTGCATTTAAGATAAACATCGTCCATCTGGCACTTGCAGGTACAGCTTCATTGCTCACAATGTAAAAATCAGTAGTGTCACTACATATAAACTGGTATTTTAACTACATTTTGCAACTCATTTTCAAGCTGGATACCGATTTTAATTACGCTTTGGTCAATTTGAGCAATGGATAACTACTGCAACCTAGACAGGTTTTATCCAGACCACCTCACTGGGTCCGGAGTGGAAGCAATATGTGCATTAATAAGGGAAGACAGGGGCAGAGCAAAAAAATAAGACAAGACAAAGCAAGACATGACAAAACAATACAGGACAAAACAAGCAAAAGTCTGACAAGCAAAACATCCCAAAGAAAACAACACAGCACAACAAGGGAAGTTACATTTAAAGAAATACAAATAAAACATTTTAGTAATTAATGAGTGATTAAACCAACAATATATGAACATAATAAATGAATAATAGGCAAATATCTAAGCAGCATACAATATGGAAAACAAAATAAATAAAAAATGCATTTTGTTGCTAGAATAATGATGAGGTGGTGGGGGAGTAAGCAGCTGAATGGGGAGATGGGTGGAGAGCAAATGGGCGAGTTAAGTGGATAGATAAATTAAATAAATAAACTGCTTAATAAGACATAGCTAGGCAGGGGGTGGGAAGGGAGGGTTATCATCAGGGGTAATTTGATGGTGCATATTTGAATTATTTTATTTGTTTTTAATATTTATCAGGGCTATGCAAGTCAATACCCTTTTCATTTATTTAAACTTGCACCGAGTCGCTAGGCCAGGCCATATTGCTCCTTTTTCACCATTTTGCACTCTTTGTTATCAAATTCTGGCCTGGAATGTGGCTCCGCCCACTCCCCCCTCTCGCCTCTTCAGTTTCATTCTCTGAAACCGCACATTCTGCAGATAAACGTTGCAAAAGTGCCTCTGTCCTTGCCATCAGCAGTGCGGCAACTGAAAAAGCTCATTCAAAGCAGTTGTTTACCTTGTTGCTGAAAGTCTGCAGCTTCACCATATTTTCAAACTGGAGACAAAGTAATCCAAGTAATCCAACAGGACACTTAAGGGAGTGAAATGCATTTCTCATTTCCATCCCAAAAATACTTTTTTTTTTGGCCTTAAGTATTGATTTTATTACAACCAAGCTGTCGTAAGCCCCGAAGCAAGACTGAGTTTGAGCTCCAAACGCCCTCTAGAGGTCAGAAATCAGTTACTGCAGCTTTAAGTTTTTGAACGACAAAACGTTACTATGCGATCCACTTTATTCTGTGACGAACCCATATCAGGTTGCTCGAATTTGATTAGGTCTAGACTGTAGTCAGACAGGTGAAAATGTAAAGTAACTTCACTTCACAAAACTTTCTCTTGAGGGTAACTTTGCTGTGCTTCAACTTCCTCCAGTGGGAAGTATGGCTTGTGAAACTATTTGATCAAAGCAGCCTCCCCAACACTGGTCTCTGACATCAATATTCCTGTATTTCCTTAAAACCCCTGTCAATACAGTTTACAAAAAAAGGACAAAAGATAAAAATGTGTGCAAGTGTGAATTTGGAGCGGACAGATTAGACTTTGTGTAGCTTTGTAAAACACTTTTTCTTTGTGCTAAGCAGTTCCCACGACAATCTCAAATGCTGCAGCAATCTTTTATGATCAATACATGCACTTTATTGTTCCAGATAAGTTTGTTAAATTGACTCCGCTGCAGTAAGGGTCATTGAAAATATTGACAGAAGGAATGAAAGAAGCACCCAAGAGATATTTTTGGCTGAATGCTGGGATTCAGCTTCCACATGATTTTATTTAAAGAGCATACGACTTCCTGGTGCTATAATGAGGGTACAGCATCAAACACTTTCAATGGTACTTAAAACTGCCAGCAGTTAAATGATAAGAGTAAATAGCTGTGCTTTCTGTGCAGCAGCTACGCGCAGGATCATTTTCCTGCTAACTGTATCACATTCAGAATATTGATTGGTAACGGAAATGATGGAAAGAGATGAAGGGACGCCAGGCATTGTTCTTAATTTGTCACCACCTCCTTCGTGTAGTGATGAACAGAGAACACATCGATATTTCGAGACAGGCTGAAACTCTGCATCTCACAACACCATCATCACCTAATGAGATGACAGCTCCAGGTCTTACCAAAAAAATATCACTGGTATTGCTCTATCCAAATTGCCATTCACAAAATGTCAATGGAAAATAAAAGTGCTTTCACACTGTCAGAGGAGACAAGAGCTTCTTAATTCACATTGTTTTATTTCTGTAGTGGAAAGGAAGAAAAGCAGGGGTCCTGATTTTTTTCTGCATACCCTGCATTGAACACTGTACTAGTGCTGGGCTGTTGCTCCAACCCAGAACGAGTAGCTTAGAAAATTCGAGTTTGTTTTCAGCTGTCAAATGGCTCACCATCGGTGGTGTGAGAGGCTTTGTTTCACGGTACATCTTTTCAAATGCACTTGACTGTATTTAAGGAAGAACAGGTTGTGACCACTGTACTGTAGTACCATTGCAGAATAGATAAAGAACAGATGCATGATGGGGAACTTCGGAGACGGCGACAACAGCGGGGTTTGAGATAACATAACAGTCACAGAGAACACAAATGTAGATGGGCAAGAGGAGGTGACAGGCAAGAGAGGTAGAGGAGAGAGAGAGAGAGAGAGAGAGAGAGAGAGAGAGTCATAAATCAAGTGGAGGTGAGATTGCTGAATCAGGGTTGATTGTGCCTGGGAGAGACAATAAAGCCTGTAATCATCTGTCTCTACTGCACAGACCTGGCAATTATCTGCCCATACCTGACCGCCAGAACAGAAAGGGCAAGATCCATCTCCCTTCACCCCATACAGCCAAAGCTTTTAAAGTGGGGATTCATCTGCTGATACAAACTGGAGAAATGGCAAAAAAAAAAAAAAAATTATACAGATATGCGCAAGAACTAAGAATCGCAAAGAAAATGGAAAAATAGAGGGTTTGGCTGAGGTAACTTGAAACCGTTAACGTGGATTGTCCATTTTTTTCGGCCGGCGATGGGTCACTTTTCGGGGTAATTCAAAAAGACAAGTGGTGATATCAGTCACTAGAGGGTCCGCAGTGCCTTGCTTCAGCGTTGTATTTCCACCGCCTGGACCTTTCACCTCGTACATCTTTCATACACATACACCACAGACACATACACACAGGCAGCCTCTCTATATATTACCTTTGATAAAAGAAGAGTAGCCACTCATTAAGCTGGTCTAACCACTTTCAATGGAGGCTCCATTTGCCTCCAATCCAGCTCCTTCATCATTATGTCTGCTTTCAAACAGCTGTCTGACATTGGCATTTAGGGTAAAAATTTCCCTCCATTTCCTCCCAATACATCAGAGCCTGAAGCATATGAGCAATCGCTCTCAGACTGAAAGCACTGCACTAAGGCCTAAAAGCATTTTTTGTCGGTCCAATAACAGAGCCAAGTGCGTGGTGTGGTTGTAATTAATCTATTCTATTGACTGGATAAAACCCCTTGGTGGAACTCAACTGGTGAATGTTTTTTTTTTTTTTTTTTTGTAGCACAATGTTTTTTTCCTACCTAGCAGAGGAGTTTGGAGAATAATTGCAAATTTGGTCCCTGCATTGTGTTGAATCAATGCTTTTATCAAACACGCAAATTAAAAGGCAAAAAGCACTCAAGAAAGTAATAAATTGCAACGGGGTCCTTGTGTAACACAGCATGACCAGACAGGTCATTGTTTATTCATTTGCTGCCATGACAAGCAGAGAAAGCAGAGTCAAAATTCTGTCTGAAAAAAAAAAAACTGCTTGCAGAGCCACACTATGACAAAACAGATTTATGCTTTTCCCTCTTGCCACTTAAGTTTGAAAGGAATCTTTACCTTTAGGTCAGAAAACAAGCTCAGCTGACAACATCACCAATTTAGTGCTATTAGTCTGAGCATGACCTGGCCCCAAGTATTAGTGGTTTTCTATTATTGAGCACTTCTCTCAAGATGTTAGTTTTGTTTTTTCAGACAATGCTAATAAACCTAATCTGAACAACAATAATACAGTGGAATGCAAGGAATCAAGTTCCTTTAACTCTCAAGGTGACCCAAAGCACTATCGCTGCGTCATCTAAATCAATACATTGAATTTAAATAACTGCATGAAAACAGATGAAAGACACCATCTGTCAATTTCACTTGCTCTTCAAAGAAGGAAAAAAAAAACACTGCAGACTATTTTCCCCTGTCAATCCTCCTGGCCAAGCCAGCAGTCAGTGTCCATATTGCCTGGGGAGCTGCACTACCTGATAAGCAGAGGTAGAGGCTCTCTGACACATCTGTCTGCTTGATGAGCCAAGTGTCAAAGCCCCCCCAAAGTGCTGGATGGAGTGCATCAATAAACGACTTTAATCCCCTCCTGGGGCCAATGTCCTCCCACTAATAAGGGATCGTGTTACACTACTGGCAGTAAGGAGAGAGCAAAAGTGGCTTGGCATGGGCCTCTGCGTGGGGATGTACGGTACACAGGGAGTTGTCTGAACACAGGTAGAAGGTGGTAAATCATATGCGGCTGCTGCCTTAATTGCTGGACTGATATATTGTTTTGTCTCTTTCTCATTTCCCACGTCCCTTTTTCTTCATCTGTTTTGAAAGTGTCTGTTTGACATTATTCTCTCCCACTCTTCTTCTGTTTTATATTTCAATTTCTTCCTCCACCCCCACTGTGTGTCCAACTCTGCTCCAGACAGTCTCACCTGCCAAACAAAGACAGGATGGCAGAGAGATGGGTACCGGTGTAGCCGGGCAGCGGCGGCTGTGCTGAAGGACATGTGGGTTGCAAGCTTCCGCAGGGAAGCTCCAATGAGCGCTCCAGTAAGAGTGACCCTAATTAACCACGTATTATCTCCAGGCTGCGTGGAGGATTAAGGCCCTCAGCTCTGGACCCTGCAGGCCTAGAGACCCAAAGACAGAGGACTCTGTACTACAGCGCACTTCATATTCTGCCTCAGAGCAAGACAGAGAGAGAGAGAAGGGGGAGGGAGAATGGACCAGGAAAGAAGACCCAAACAGAGAGCACACTGCAGAGAAGACAAGTTGCCTGAAGCATATCTGCAGGTCAGGACCTTTCTATAATGAGCAATAAACACAGCAGCTCCTATGTACAGTGTAGGAAGAATGCGTAGCCACAGCCTCTTTTTGGAACCTTCATACCTTGTGTTTTTCCAAACAGAAAGGCACAGTGTTGCTTTGTTGTCACAAAGCACATCTGTCCTTGCCATTTGCCCAGGTACGAACAAACTGGAATTACCATAGGATGAGTGGATTATTATTCTGCTGAGAGATAATGAACTCATCTTGTTGTCTAACATTAGAAATCCCAGAAATGAACACTTGGTCATGTTGAAAGGGTGTCAAACACACAGCGCTGCTGCATTAAACCAGTGTCTATTGTCAACAAAGCAATGCAATCTGGGAACTACACAAAACCTTCATTGACGCAACACAATGAGCAACCCCCACAGGCAGAGCCTCTGATTTCTGAAGAAATCATTTTAGAGAGTAGCAGCTGTGACATACCTCATTTCAGATGAAAGACGAGCCAATATCAACAACATGATTAAACAGAAGATTAACCGGCACAAACCAGCCTACTGTCACAAGACTCTAAAGGCTATGCCTCATAAGATGTGCAATTTCTTAAAGTGTTATGACTCTACATGTTATTGCAAGTTTTACTAGCTAAGTATACAGTGAGTGTATTCCACATTTATTTCAGACTACTGTATGAAATAGTGTGATATTAATGGTTCAAACGTTTACATGCTTTTCTTCAAGTATTACGTGGTGAACCCATTCTCTGCTAGCTGCTATTTTGAGCTTGCGCTCCTGCGGGTCTGTGCTATAATTTAAGCCATAAACCAAGTCCTGACTCAAGGCCTGCAGTGTCACCTACCTCGATCGGTGTCATAGAGGTAGACAAACTTCTGCCACTTGTAGTGAGAGAGCAAGCTGAGGACAGCACCCCGAAGGGCGGGGCGCATCTGGATGACAAACTGCACCTCATTATCGGTGGGGTAACTGGGTGTGACAAAGGAGGTGTGCAGAGCACCGCAGAAGGAGGTCAGGGTGTTCATGGACTTCTTGTCGTAGAATCCGAAGATGGCGTACACTCCACGGGAGAACTGGGAGCAAACTGAAAGGACAGCAGGGAGCAAGACGACGAGAGTGTTAACACATTGTTTTGTCAGAAAGCACACAAACACATGTACACATTTACACATGCTTGCAACACTGTGGGAAATAACAGATTACTTGAGTTGTCTGACCCATCCCCAATAGTAAAGGTTTGCTAAAGGTCAGAAGGCTGTTAAAGGCAGAATGAGGAGTATTTTCCTAAAAAACTATGTATAGACTCATAGAAAAATAATTCCTCTTAATCATCACTTCTGATCCACTAGAAGTGTGTGGCAGTGCATGCATCTATAGAGACCCTGCCCTCTGCCTGGGTGTTCTTGTTTTGCTGTGCCCAGGACTTTTCTGGACATCCGCGGATTCTGTGGATTGCGGAAAAGAGGAAATATAGTGAGGGGAAACGCCAAGCGGACAAAACTTGTTCCACAACGAGAGTGAATCTGGAATCTGCTTGTGAGCACTGAAGGAGAGGATGAAGATGAAGAGCGACGTAGAGTTGGCTTATTGACAGGCGAGTGCCGACAGGCCAGTTATTTTTTTTCCCCCCCTAAGATTCCATCGTCATCCAAAACAAATCAAATATAATTCACACTAATTTGCTGTTAGTGCTCTGTCCTAAATGTCGATATGCTGATTGCTTGTGCCCGGTCAAAATACCAATTGTTTTTCTGTATTTAGGGCTACCTACTACTCATTTTCAACTTCTTGTTGAGCACATAAGATATATTAATGTAATTTTGGAAGAAAAACAAAATACTCACATGCACTAATTAAAAAGGCTTTCAAAATGAAGTATTTTGTTAAAGAGAATATAGATTTTAGGATTCCACTTTGATTCTTTAAGTCTTTCAAAACCAAGTATCTGTTTCCCATGGCTTTACCTGTGTTTTGATATAATAAGCCAGAGATATGAGGCACAACATGAGACCCTATTTACACCTATTTAAAATGCAATCTGTATCTCAATAATTTATCTAGATAAGCACAAAAAAGCATGTTAATGCAAGGTGTAAACACACACAGCATGCACTGCAATCAGAAAGTGACTGAGTCCCAGCAGTAGTCACGCATACATTTTACCAAGGCTAGGCTCCGTTTAGAGGCTTTCTATCTCCAGCTGAAGTGGTCGGAGGTACAAATGTGAGGCAATAAACAGTTAGACACTTTTGAAAAAACAGAAAAGCAGCTCAGTTCACTGCAGAAGATCTATAACAGTGAATTTGGGAAACAAGAAAGTCAGTAATACATGCATTAGTCTTTATCAAAATACTCATTTGCATCCGATGACATTTATTCAGAAGCGGAAAAAACCCAAACCAAAACATTTCCGTTTATTTGTATATCTGCATGTACATCCGTCTCGCACTCCGGTGAGACTGCGGCAGCATAAATTGTAATGCAGGGCGATTCCTACGCAGTCAGAAACCATTAACTTGCACGCTAACATTAAGAGCTACAGGTGTGCCTTGGTTCCTTACCCTGTCATGAATGGCTGTTCACTTGTTCTGATTGACTCTCAAGTAGTCCCGCTGGGTAATCAAGCATTCTTAACATCTGCAAACACTTTGAACATTCAAGACATACGATGACCGGGGGACAGAAAAATCCATCCAAATCATATCCTGTCATGCCATCTTAATGTCGACGTCGTATTTTCACATAGATGCAGCACACAGCGCCGCGAGAACCCGTCAGCGCTTAATGCCACAGGATTCTCTGTGGTCATTAACGCTGAACTGGAAACAATTCATTACCAACATGCATTCTTCTACTGTGCTTTCATCCTAATGAGGCGCAAGATGCAATCACACACATGCACACACACACAATAATATCACTTCTCTGTTGATTTTTTTTTTTTTTTTTTTTTTTTTTTTTTTTTTTTTTTGTCCACCAGTAGGATTTTTTTTTTTTTTTTTGAAGGATGTTCCTGCAGCGAGTTAAAAATATGTACTAACCTTTCTCATACTCAGACGACAACATGACTGTGTTCGTATTTTTCATATTCTACTCGTATTTTTGGCTCTTATACACAATTGCAGCGAGAGATCAGGATACTGGTGGGTCTCGCCTCATCCCTCTTTAATTCTGTTCCCTCTCTATCTGTCCTACCACAGGCACCTTACTCCCAAGCTATAGACATCCAATCTCAGCACACACTTACAGGCATGTGCGCTCACACACACACGCACAGCTTCTTGATAAGTGAATCAACAGATGGACAGCAGTATTGTCGGTAAGTGCTGCTGGGTGAGTGGTGCAATCTCCCACACTGAATGGGTGCCAGTGGAGCTCCAGCCCTGTGCAAGGCCCAGTTTCTCTGCACTCCCTCTTAATTTGGGCCAGGACTGACACAGAACCTGTCCTAAGGGACCAGATCTGGCGGCCTCTTTCTCTCTGCTCAGCTGTCCTCTGCTTATTAGGTTGAGCTTTGAACAAGCCCAACCTTCAATAAAAGATATGTCCTCCTGTTCCACCCCCCCTCCACTTGTGATAGTGTCTTTATGCTGCACTCTTCTTTCCCTTCTTTCTGTATTCACTACATATTCCTTCCCTTTCGTCAGTTCCTCTCTGCAGTACTGATCGCCCTCCTTCTCCTTATCCCCTCTCTCCTCATCTCTGCCCACTCTCCTAGAGCTCACCGCTCTATTCGACCTCTCCTTTTGTGACCTGTCTTCTCCCGCAACCATCTGGTCATTCCCTAAAGCATACATTCTCTTCAAGCATGGCAGTATCTCGCTCCACCTGAGTGCCTTTCCTTTTCCCCACTCGGACTGTTTCCCCATAATATCATCCTGCCCCGCTCAGAACAGAGATTGGTGTTGAAATTCTGGACAAGTTCATGGCTCAGTCAGTCAGGAGAGAGAGCTGGGGCTGGAGGAGCGGGTAAATACTTATTGGGAGTGATGGGTGCCCCTGCATTTGCTTCATCCTTCTTAGTAATTAAATAAAATTGAAATAAATGTCATAGGTGGAAATAAGTCAGGCCACTTTGTCTCCAACTCTAAAGACATGCCGCATCCGTTAGGATAATTCTGTCATTTACTGCATGTCACGCTGGATTTCTATAATGCATGTTTACTCATAAATGTTCAGACAACCGCAGAGCACACGTTTACACACAAACATGCATGCACATTACAAGAGGCTTGCATGAGGACTGGGTGGTAAACAACATGAGGAGAATTCTCCCTCGATCTCTCTCCTCCTTTCCTTCTCTTCCTATCTCTTTCACTTCCACCGCTTTTTTTTCTCCCTCTGCAGCTTGTATAACCCCCCACCCCCTCCCTGCTGCAGGGAACCATGCATCCCATCTCCAGTTCACTGGTCAAACACACACAGTGTACCGCCCTCATTCCCTTCTCTATAATCAGGACACTCGGCAGTGCTATGGGGACGTTACATTTCTGATGCATCACTTGAGATGGCTGGCCTGGAATGCTAGTTCAGAGGGATATGTGGTGGTATCCTGCAGGCACGCTAGGCTAATTCCTGAAAACCTTTTCATGCACTCAAAGTATTTGGACTTCCATGCTCTTTCGCGGCCCATGAGCCAGAGTCTTGCACAGCCTTGGGAAGGGGGCTGGGCACAGTAAATGTCAGCGATGATTGTATCTCTTTAGCTGTTTTTCTCTCCTTCCTCGCGCAGCCCACATTCTCTCTTTCTCTTTGGCTCTGTTCTTCCCCCTCTCAGCCACTTGTCCTGCATTTCTTGCCGCTGCCTCGGTCTCTTTCTCCCTCTGGTCCTCATAGCTCCTCTTGCTTGCTCGCTTGTGCCCCCCTCCCCCATTTCTCACCCCTCTCCCCCTACATCAGCCCTGTCCTGCTCTGAAGAAGGGATGCTGTCACAGGGAGATAGCTCGTAAATGCCCCAGGGGATTGCATCAGCTCTTGTCATTTGGAGATGTGAAGCGCTTCAAACTGTTAACTCAAATGGCAGACCCAGATTCAACGATGCCTCAACCGCAATGGTGCCCACGAAACGTAAAAAAGGAAACTGTTTCTGGTCCCGCTGCATTAACATCTAGTTTCTACCATCACACAATGTGCCCTTCATCTGCGGAGCGAAATGCCACCAAGATGCTGTGGACACTGATGCTAAACAGAGTAAATGAATCTAATAGATTTCATAGTATAACATGACGTTTTCTATTTTATCATCAAACCACGGCTCCCAACCATTTTTTCCTCAACAACCTCACACATCCCTCATAAAATCTGCCCCGTCTCCTTGATGTTGTCATCTTTCAAGCATGCGCTTCTCGCCAGCAAAGTCGGTTAAAGGCAGGGAAAGCAGCATTTGAAACAAGTTTAGCTTTAGTTGCAAGATAAATTCTAAAAATCAAAACAAGCAGCTGTTTTTTGATTACTTGTTTATTTGATTCAACTTTGATTTCTTTCCCTCAAGAATGTTAATGCACGCCCTGCAGTCCCCCCTGCTGGCTTGGGAACCACTGCCATAGAATACCTCAGTTCAAGGCATCAGCTGTGATGGTGTGCAGAAAGAAAAAAACACAAGCAATCTAGAGGTGAGCGCAGGAGCATATGTGTGCTTGTGTACGTGTGTGTGTGTGGATCAACTGATTGTACAGTTGTGTGTGTGAGTGCGTCTATATGCATGTACTTGCATCAAGTCAGTATGTTTGACTGCTGAAGTGTGTGATGGATGACTGGGGCGCAAGGAGCCTGGCCTGGGGACCCTCCCCCACCAAGCCTGGTTAATGTGGAGCTCACCCACCAGCCCTGCAGATCCAGGCCCTCCATGGCCTCCCTCAGAGCTGGGGACAGACTTTTATTTTTCCCCTTTCTCCTTTTTTCATCTCCACTTCCCAGCTCTCCATTTTTCATACGTTGTATCTGCTGTTTCCAGCAACTTTCTACAAACCTTAGATTAGGGACTGGTAACTTTGATCATGCTGGAAGCTGGATAAAATATGCAGTCACATCGCACTATTCTGAAATAGTGAAGAAAAACCATATACAGTGTAGTAAGCCTGTGGAAGCAATACCAAGCTTGCTAACATCTGCACAACACAGGAAGCATAAATTTGGTACCACCATATGGATGTCTGAAATAACCACCTGCCAAGAGCTAAATGCCAGTTAAATTTGTGTTTGTTGGATAAATTAGTAAAGTTCACCTGCTACACTGGCCTGTAACTTTTTGAATGGAGGGTTCAATACGTTTTGTTTTGTCTTTCCCTGTTTTCAGATTATGTAGCCCGCTGAACATCCAATCAATGCAAAACAATGGCACGCAAACAAACTGCTAACTGGCTGCCTGTTATGCTCTACACAGAACGGTTGCACTGAAACTGTTTATCCACAATCTGGTCGTTAAAGACGCCCTTCACTTGAAAAATATGTTTTTCTTATTTTCATTTCCCCTAAACTGTGACTATACTGACTTGTGTCTGTGCAAAGCTTGTCACTAGAGAGGTGCAATTTGCTAAAATGTGAGATTCAGATGTCACCTGGGTGAGTTAGATGTAGTTCATCACATATCTGATAGCAATTCCCATTGACTGACACAGTGGTGCTTTGCATATCATTAGCACCAGCTCCACCAGTTTCGTTGCACCGTATTGCCCTTAATTTTTTTTTTTTTGATTAGATTGGGAGGCATATTTATAGATCTGTGTATTTTTAATGAGGGCAAGGTTTAGAGTTACATTTAAGCCGTTTTAAGGCAATAAGGAATGTTTTTGCATGGAAAAACCTCTAAATATGCAATATTGATGAACAGAGATGATTTTTTTTAGGGGCTTAAAAATGGCTGGAGGGGGACTTTAACTAGCTGAATATGTTATTCAAAAATTACCATTATCCACATGCGGTGACACAAAGCAGATACGAGTGCACTATAAAGTAAAAAATTAAGCCCAGGACAAAAAAAAAACATCCATCGCATAAATGAGTGAGCATGTTTTAAATTAATTTTTGCATCTACCCACACACAACCTATATCTGGGCTAGGGTGACATATTTCAATGAATAAGCAGAATCAGACAGTACACTGAATGTCCAAATGTCATGAGGCGGAGCTGAGTCGGGGCGCATTAGCTTCCAGCCAAAGGCGCCGTTTCCATAAAGCAAATGGGACTTTTGCCCCCACACGTCTGATACCATGAGAGAAAGACGGGCTTTTAGCCCCCACGCATTTTTGTCATTGACTGTTACAATATAATCTAATCTAATTATTACAAAAAAGGCATTGGAAATGTTTGTTAGTGTTTTATTGCGAGTTAGTTTAACTGACGCCTTCAGTGCTACTATTAATGACGTGATCTATGCACTTTCAGCCTGCCGAGCATAGTCCTTTGAAATATGACAGGAGTCAATCTACAGAACAAAGATGAAAGAATCTGAAATATCTGGCTTTCAGCAGCAAGATTATAAGGGATAGGTAGAACATTTTACATCATGCAGCAATTAAGTTTTCATTATTGTACCTTAATAATAGGTCCCACATTTCATCTTGGCAGCCTCATTTGTTTTTTAAGCAAAATGTTGGATACAATAGACAGTCATTTAACGTTGCAACTGAGGCAGTGTTAGAGTTAGATTTGACAGCTGGCTTGTCTCCATACTGGCAGGCAGTACTGTTCATTATTCAGAAGACTAACATCTACCTGCAGACAGGGAGGTGGTGGTTTTTGTGACAAAACTTACTTTGGTTTGGCTACAGTAAATCTGTTTTTAGCTGGCAGGACTCCTGTATTGATAGTGCATATTGCAGGTGCAACTACCAAGTAATCGGTAAAATAATGGAAACACCACAGGTACTGTGTTACAGTTCTTTCAAAATGCCTTTATTTGGGATTTTGTGTCTGAGATCTATGCAAAGTACTTTAGCCGAGTGAGAAGGAAATTATGGAAATGTGTGTGAAAGTCTCAAATTCAAATTCTAGTTTGCATGATTTATATTCTCTTTGAAACTTCAAGGATTGAACCCAGAAACTGCCCGTACAAAAACCAGTTATCCACTTATGGCTAAATAGCCCATTGTGCAGATCCACATACAATCTAAAACCCCATTAAGTCTCATTAAGATGTATGTATGCAACCTGAACACTCATTTGTTAGCAAGACAGAAGGAATTAAAACAAAAAAAAAATATTCAAAACTCCTTAATACAATCCAAACATGACAGCTGAGTCACACTTGATATGAAATGTTGAACACTGTTTTGCAGGTTTTTGAAAATGGGTGCACTCTTATGCAAAATATCATTCTCTCTTCATTTGAATTGGCTTGGTAATGTTCTGTAACAATACCGAGATGTGAGTGAATAAAATACACTCGGCAACCATGGTCATTATCATCATCTCAAGTAGTTTTAATCAAGGCAGTTAACACATAAATTCATGGACTGCATTACAAGACTGTATTGAAACTATGGACATTTACATTGACACTGATTCCCTGCAATGAAGCCTAAGCATAACCAGTAACACTGAACTCAAAGATGGTTATGACTCTATATCGAAATTTTTGGGATGTAAAGCTAAAATAAACAGAATGTGACTTTAAAAATAAGAAGAAGAAGAAGAGGAAGAAGGAGAAGAAGAAGAATACATTGACCTTGAAGAGAAATCCTACAAGGTTTGCTACTGGCATGTTAAAATTAAATCAAAATTAAAATGAAATATTAAATTATTAAATATTTAAGCTCACGGTTGTACCAACTGTTAGTTGGAAGGTTTTTGTTTCTCCATACCTTTAGATAAAAGAATGTCCATTTACTACTCCAATTCGTGGGCGAAACTTTAAAAAGTTTAACACTGGATAAATAAACTGATCCCATGTAGCTCATTTCAAACTGAAATTAAACCATTAATTTATCAAACCATTAAACTGCACACTGTGGGTTTATAAAGGCCTTGAGATTGAAGCTCAAATCACCATGGAAACCAGTGCGTATTCCTGTGTGTATACAGTAGGACACTGATCTGGTGGTCAGATTAAAAAGGGACACAGGGGTCGGATTTGGCCCAGGGATTTCTTGTCCCCCAACACCGTTATTCCTCAAGTATTCTCCACCCCCCCCTGTTTTTCTGTACAAGCCCTCAGCCACCTCCTCCTCCTCCTCCCCTCCACCAGGCACGACATGCCACTCTGATGACATAGTTCTTTACTTGTGAGAGTGGCCAGTAAACAATCCCTGAGGGACTCAATGGCTCTCAACTCCATCTCCTCCTGAGAGAGATTTTCACCTTCAAGGTCCTGCCATTATGCTTCACCTGAACTAAGAGCAAACAAAGGGTTGAAAACACTGCACAATTCAAACAGACCAACATGTGTCAGAAGACCAGAACCATTTATGTGGCGATTTGTTCGAATATTCAACACACTGGCTATTCCAGAAGTCCACAGATAACATCGGTTTAATAGCGGTTCTACGATAGGACGGTTTGCTTAATAACTCTAAAGAAATTCAATTTGATAGCACTTAACTCATACGTGAGACTGTGATCACACTCAGCAGCAATCTGAATCCACGTCTACATCCTCAGCATGTTATTTTTTGACAGGTAAAAGGGAAATCCTTGCAAACTATTAAACACTATCTGTGTTAGATGACCAAAATCCGAGGCAATTGCTTCACCTCCAGAGCAGTGCTGTGAGATCTCGGTCCATCACACTGAGCAAACAACAATCCCTTCTTCGACAGGATCATGCAGTCCACCATTTGCTGCAATGCAGAGGCGAGAGGAGAGCCACAGGACTGTCTTAGCCTTTACAAGATGATCATTCCTCTCACCTTCTGAAAGATGGCACATGGTGACGCTATCGCCATACTATACAGTGAGGACAGTTGCTCCACATGGACCCTTTGAGTATAGCTGTATGTATTTTTAAGGAGGATTCAAAAGGGTATGAAACATGTAAGGCTTATGATATTCTGTAATTGGATTTCCCAGAAAGCTGGTGACAAAGTCCCTCACACACCACTAATCCTCCCAATCAGCACTGCAGGCCTTAAGCATGCTCTTTGCAGATGAATATGGAGGAAGGAAAGAGAATGGAGCATGAAGGAAGGAAGAACGCGGGGATCACAGATGAAGAGGGGTGTGGATTGCGCCACTGCATTAGGAGGAACAGTCATTGAAGGCATGCCAACGTGTTCTAACACATGACCTAATCACCATCTCTGTGCTGGGAGCGAGGGGAGATAGGGGAGGCAGAGCACTGAGGGACAGCTGGGAAAGGAACGAGAGAGACAGAGTTCAACATGTCAGACCACAACAGCAAACGCTCAAACTGTTGCTGTCAGAAGTGGTCTGGGGCTCTGGCTACACAACAAACAGCCCAGCTATAACAGATTAGCCCTGCCGAATCACTGGAAACAGTTCACTCTAGGACTCCAAGACAGATGCTTTTAAGAAAGAAAAGACAAGGAGAAAACTCCCAGCCCCATCAAACAGATTAAAGGAATACTTTAAGAGGATGCCTCTAAATTATTTGACTTTGACTACAAGAGAGTTGCCTGGCTGAACATTTCAGGCTATATTTCAGGTATGGGAATATAGAACAGCCCAAGCTGACTTGTTTTGAATCCAATTCTGCACAGCAGGGAAAATAACAGTGGCAGTTGAAAACCTCTCTTGTTCCTATTTTCATTCAGGTGATTGAAAAAATAAGCAGAGTAAACATTGTAGATGGCTGGCACCCACATATATTTTTCCATCAATGTCAAAATGCTGGATTATTTTCCTGCTCTCCTGTATACATCAATTCTCTGTGTTATTTAGTCTTGAGGATGCTGAACTAGTTTCTGCGCATCTCCTCGTCTCCGCTTGTATCTCCGAGACAGGAGAGCAATTTCTACATCCCAGTTACAGTATAAACCCATCTGAGGATCATGCTTCCTTGCTGGTGGTTTCCGTTCTTTAGGGGGAATTCAGATCCCTGCTTCCATGCATGTCCTAATGCGCATGCAAAGCTTACAGTTTCCAGCATATGGCCGCTAAGAGGAGATGACTGTCCGCCACCCTCACAAGGTCCACTTCCTACGCATGTAAACTAGGCATTTGCACCAGGTCTCACTAATCAAATTACATATCGCTATTCATATCCTATGGCAATGAAGCAAGTCATTGCGGGGGTTTGCATTGTGAGCCTTGAATTTTAATTTCATTCTTTGCCTTTCTGCAAAGAATAATAGAATAAGTCAATGAGGACGGAAGAGGAGGCCGGTTGTTTAACCTTGGAGGCATCACTTAAAGAATTCCCTCTCCTTCTCAGGCTCCATGCACCCTGGTTAAGTATGTAGAGTCCAGCGCCACTTTTCATCTTATTAGTGCCCTTGCTGAGACGGTGCTCCGTCCATGAATGATAATGCTGGAGGTAGCAGGGAGAGAGAGAGAGGGGGGGAGAGAGAGAGAGAGATGGAAAACAGAGGGCTGTGACAGTGAGTGAGCTGTAATGCCGTATTCCAGGGCTCAGGCGTACAAGCCCTTCATTTGCCTTCTTCGACAGATGTGAGCATACTTTGCATTTTAGGATACCGGACTTCTTAAAGAATGTCTGAGAAATTTTTCTGTCAAGAGCAGTTAAAAATTCTCAGCTGAGGCGTTTCATTTCAGAATCACTTTATAAAGTTACTTGCAGGCAGAAGGGGAAGTTTTCTCAGATTTGATGATGTGCTCCGAATGAATTTCTCTGCAGACCTTATCATGTTTGAATAAGCGCCCTCGATAGATCAGTCTAGTTCTGTGACGGCAAGATATCTCATGACATGTCACCTAACCACCGGACGCCGCAGTGCAATGTAGCCAATTTAGCATCCAAATTGTATTACAGCTCTTTTGCAACCACACATGCTTTGTGTCCTAATCACAAAGACCGGTGGATTGCGAGAATAACATTGCTGCTACAACAATTTCTAGAATAGGAACGTCTCATGCAACAAGTCTTCTCCATTACCCCTAAATATTTTATCCTCTTAGAGGGAGTCCTAGGGCTAAAAAGCTTTACTCTCTGAGACAAACTCCTGAAATTAGGAGTGAAATGTGCACTGACTTTTCTGAAACTTCGGCCACTTGAGAGCGATTCTCAAACTTAAGCTTCTTTATGCATAAAGGACCTAAAGTCTATCCCCTTACAGCTTAGAGATGGGACTTGTACAGTAGCAGCTGCAGCACTACAATGGATGCGATGGAAATACATTACAGAAAGTTTTGAGAAGAAAGCAAAGAGAACAGAAAGCAGGCCTGGGGAGACGTCTTGGTGCCCTTGACATATTTCAGAAAGGTATTTGCTCTCATTTACTGTTTACACTAGAAAGACCAACATAGCTGCAAAGCCAAGATAATTTATCAAAGTGAACATCAGTGCTGTCACTTTTTCAAAGTGGACACCGTGCTCATTCACAATGTCTAATTCATGTCCAATTTACAATCAATGTAGGTCTGTTATTGAAGTTGTATGGGCAATCTCAAAAGGCTTGTTACAGCTGTGCCTGACACATCAACTGACAGCATGCCCCGCACATTCAGCCCAGGGAGACAGATTTGGGAGCTCAGCACAGGAGACAGGTATGTGCACAGATGAAGGAGGTGGTACTGTGCTATCTAACGATAGTCCAGTTTATATCCCTTGCTTAAAATCACAAACATTCACACACAAGCACAACAACGCACACACAAACAAACACACACAACGGTTAGTTGCCTCATCCCTCCATCTTCTGTGCACTGCCTCCCCTCCACCATTCTCTTCATAAAGATAGCTAAGCCACTGAACTCTCTCAAGCCCTTTTTCATCATATTGTAGCACTGTCGGTGCTGCAAAGGGCATCAGCATCTGAGAGAAGCTTTCCATTGAGGCTTCTGGAATGGATTCACTCCAAACGGCCTTTTCATTCTGCAGCTGCGATGGATTAGCTCTGTCATGGGTCCAGATGAGGTTGACTTCCTGATCTGCACGCCATGCTGCAGAAAATAAAGCCACACCACTGAGATAAAGAAGGGAGGAAAATAAAATTAAAGGACAAGACTCGTGCCTGGAGCCACCCAGTGTTCGATGATAAAACACTTCAATATTTCATCACACAGTCATGCATGGACACGCAAACATGGACAGTGGCCTGGGAGCAACCGCCCACAGGTTTTACGTAGCCATGTGTGAAATGGCAAGAGCCACACTACAGCACTCTTCGAATTAACCATTGGAGGGAGAAACAGAGCAGGGTCATGGTTGAGAGAGCACACATCATGTTCACTTAATTCTCACTAATGGGGATCGTGAGCATTAAGAACACAAGAACTATGATAAAGTAAAACCATATCACAACATTATAATCTTTATAAACTCTATTGTCTTGCTCACCTATTAAGATATTATGAGGCGACAAGCTGATGGACAGTAGCTGCCTGCCTAGCTATTTAGTATGAGATGAGTCAAGCACCTTAAAGCTACAGAATCGCCTACAACCATTATAATTCTATGCATATTATTCATGGGCATTTTATTATTCAGACTCTGTTTACCCTTTATAGCATTCATGCAGATTTGATTACACTGATGCATTCAATGTGAATCAGTGAAGAATCAAAAATTTATTGGCATTTGTTATGGTGACAGCACAACCGAAGTGGATTGAGTGGCTTTGTATTTGTTCTGCAGGCCTGTCAAATGATATTTCTATTTCAAAGTCATCAGCCAAGAACCATTTATTCCAAATGTCAACACATCGAGGGGCCTTCCTCTGACATCGCCGGGGTCCTTCAATTACAATCACAGTTGTCGAAATCATCCATAAATTCACCCTGGTCTCTAGAGGTGTAGGTCTGCATTATGGCTTCCATTACATAAGATGTGTTTAATATTAACTACAGAGGCTATTCGCGGAATGGCATGTCTTATTTGCATCTCTGCATCACTGCAAGGAATATGCTAATATTATTTTTTTCATTCTCTTCTCCTTCAGCCTGCATGCTAGAGTGGCCATACACTAGTTTCACAAGGTTATGATGCTTCAGTGGCCCGGCGACTGTGAACTGTCACAAGCAATCAGTTATGATGGAGCCCCTGTTTCTGCACAGACATGCAGCCTTGGCAGGGCTGTGCTAGCAACTGCCTCTTCTGAACGGGCCAGAACGTGCGGATCAATCTGCTCACTCGGCAGACGAAGGCCTGGAAGCCGGGCCCCATTGCACTGTGATCCAATATTTACTAGTTTGTAGAGTACATTATGACACTCACTGTTGATGTTTTGTATTCATCACAGCACCACCCCCTGTCCTTTTCATTTTTGACTGCGTTCAGCCCAGAAATCATGCTCCACCACTCGCATACAGAGCAAAACCAAAACAGTAAACAGCCGATAACGCAGTCCAAGTGGACTGGGGAAGTTTATACAGAACAAAGATGCCAATTAATGTTTTCCCACCAGTTTCTTCAGGAATAATAAATGCGTAGTTTCCTTCAGAAACTTCCTGACCTTGCTCAGGACAATGCAGTTCGAGGCTCCTGTCAAGGGAGACCACAGTTTGCCTGCTCTTTCTTTTGCATCCAGTGAAGCTAGGCAACCGCAGTGAGGCAGGACGTGGATATGCTATTCCAGCTCAAATAAGGGATTACTGATTTAGTGATTACGGGTATTGTCGGAGAGTCTAGTGAATGGCCAATAGCTGATTGTGACTTTTGCGACGGCTGCAGGAACATAGCTGTGATGGGCTTTGTGAGAGAGTTCAAGTATATAAGAGAGAGAATAAAAGTAAAAAAAAAAATGCTGACTGCAATGTCGGAGATCTTTATATGTGACAAGTTTTGAGAATTGTTCACCTCTTCCTTGCTATTCTTCACCCACCGCCTTCCTTCCTTTTCACAATTGGCACATAAGGGTAAATGACTTTTTGAAATGAAAAATAATCTCTGCCACAAATGGCATACCCCACTCTCCTTGAGAGGTTTTCCTCATTGAGAAGACAAAATGGAAAGCAGCCATCACAAGCAACTACGTAGGCTGCTGGCAGACATATCCCTGATGCACCTGAGATGAGCAGTTCACAATAACAGCCCTCCCCATTCATTTTATTCAAAATGCACCAAATGTACAGGCTTTTTCTTATCATAAACAGTTTATTGCCAGTGCACGGTGCACTGCAGTGAACGTGTTTAATGTTCCACTAAGATTTCATGAGTCTACCAGTATGTTTGGTTCCTCTCATAGTGTTTATCATTGCTTTTTTATGGTCAGCCAGCTACTCTTCTTCGTCACAACGCAGTGCTGATATGATCTTCAATAAGGGAGTGCAGACTTACCCTGTCTTTGTTGACTTATGGTTCAGCGGCCATCCTATAATTTGAACAGTGGTGAACAGATGTGTGGAGCATAGATGGGCTGTCACAGTGCATTGTGGCTTCTGACAAAAAGGGCTTGATCTATGCCTTGCATTCATGGAAGGGCTATAAAACTTTGGGGCGGATGTCCTACAAAATATTCCTAAACCTATCCTCAGGTGGTTGGTTACCTGTAACATCAAGGTATTTATTGTACAGCTGTGGGGTAAACTGTTTTTTGTAGCTGTAAAAAAAAAAAAATCTGTCAACAAAATCTATGAATGCTGTAAAGCTTTACGAGTAATCCCATACTTCTGCCAATATGAATTGTTTTTGCAGCAGTTCTGCTTCTTACAGTCCCTGAATTATTGCAACCCATGATGTATCAATAGCATTGATTCAAGTCTACATGCTAAATATTTCTTGTTCAGCTGTGAAGTGTTAATTCAGTATGCAGTGAGGTCAGGCTGGTTGTGCTGGTGTCTATTTGAAGTAATGGTGGTTTCTGTGGTGATAGCGTGTTCATGCTGCCATGACAGTCCATCCATAATCATTCCATCTCCTGCCCTATACTCCGCTGCAATTCATCAGATTTGCACCACAGAAATTGAGCAGATAGACAAAGGAAATCAATGGGAAATTGAAAGACGTCCACATCACCGGGACTAAAAAGAACATTTAACACCGACATCAGTCAGCACCAGGTAAAATGTTTAAACGCACCCATGCAAGTGTTGATTTGATGTTCTTCAAATTAAAACCTGTTTCTGAACCATATGCTACTTATGTTCCAATACATGCCGAAATGGCCAAATGCCCAGTGTTTGTGATAGATGAGTTGAAGCCACCACAGCAGTGAGGGAGGAAAGCTGTTGTTTTATCAAACAACATCTGCGAGCGTCAGTGATTCCAAGACAAATAACAGTTCGACAGCAACACTTCTCCTCAGGTTGGGTTTAAGAGGATCTTTTGATATTCTGATTAAAAATTCATTGTGTTGAATCTGCCTGGGAGTGTGTTCTATGTTTCCTCCTCTGAATCTCATTACAGCCTCAACTGTGTGCCTGGCTAAAAAAAAAAAAAAAAAAAAAAAAGAAAAAAAGAAAAAAAAAGAGAAAAAAAAGCCAAGTTGGAGGGCATCTCATGGCCAGAAAATTAGGTCAAAATAACGTTCCCTTTGGAGGTTTGGCCTTTGGAATCACTCCAGCCTTTTATATATTTGCTGTATGAAAAACCTTAACTCCCTATGACCATAACAAACAAAGTACATGCCCATTATTGTGCAAAGAATACAAGACCCTGAAAAAAAATTAGTGCATTTTCATTCATTAGTCATTAGATTTATATCACTTTTAAATTGCATCATGCCATACAGTTAACAAAACTAAAAGAACCGAATCTGACACAGACGCCACCTTTTGTCCCCTTCATCCCCTTCTATCTTATCTATGATGTCCATCACCCCCTTCTGGTAGATTCCTGCTCCTTTTGCAGAGGCTTTAGGGTTCCCAGGATGTGCAATCTCATCCAGGGCCTTTACCACCCTTCTGACCAAGGCCCATGTCGAGCCACCTCAAACAGGCCTTTGAGACCGCTTGGCCTGTCAGCCTCAAAAATGGACTATCATATTCCTGTACAGTGGCTCATGTTTCTCTGAGGCTTTACTGCACAGTCATGGTGCTTCTCAGATACACTCAGTGCTCCCTTCCTCTCTGCATAGTTTATTTCCCCCCTATCATTCTGTCACACACACTGATGTTACCCTCTGATGCTACCCTCTGACTAATTTTTAGGAAAACTTGCACCAAGAGACAGCGATATGGAGTATCAGTCATACATTCACTATGACCTTTACAATGTTTGCATGATGAAGTGCATCAAGGGAGCTAATGTACAGGACAGGAACCTTTCCTGGGTTACGAATGTGACGGGGGGAGGGGGAATATTTGTTCATTTGTACCTCTGCATGTGTCTGTATATGCCTGTGTATGTGTGTGTGTGTGTGCCTGCGTGTGTAAGTCTGTGTGCATATGTGCTCTCTCCATCTGTGTCTCCAACACAGCTGGGCTGCGATGGCATGTCCCGGCACAACCCCCCATAGCCTGGAGAGCTCTGTCTCTCTTTCGCTCATACACACTCTCGGTGATAAACATATTCTATCACATCCTTAAATCAAATTCTTTCTTCTCTTAACTATCTTCGACTGCTCTCCTATCTCACCTCACTCCCATCATCTCTCCGTCCTTCTGAGCCGTTCCAGGCCTCCACCACCCGCCACCACGTTTGTCCTCCTCAGCTCAGGTCACGTCTCTCAAGCTTGGTCGCAAAATGTGAGGACAGAAAGGTGTGCCACTACAACCATCACCTGAGGAGCTTCTCTGGACTCATAGCCTGCTGCTGTCAAGCCGTCCATCAAGAAGGCACGTCTACTTTGGCAGTCTGTTTGCCATCCATTCACACACACACACACACACACACAGCACAGCAAAGGCCTCAAAAAGCTACAAAAATTCACACAAAGAACTAGTGAGGGCCGTTTTCATCAGTACTTCATAACATATGCTGTTTGCTGCATGTGCTCAAGCATAATGTAGGTCGCTGCTGTGAAGACGCTGTTGGTTTTTGTGGGAAACATGAAGGTAGCTGTTAATTCTTGAGTAGGCCTAAAGGTCACTGGAAAAGATGCATCAAAGGATGTCTTACGTGTGCACAGCGTTACAGGATTTTTTCCTTTCAGTCTATGATAATGATATCCCGCATCAATTTAAATTCAAGTGTATGCTGCAATGCTCTTTCTGTCAGTTAGATGAAATGCCATGCATTTTTTATTGGCTTCATCTTCACACTTTCTGATTTGCAATCAATCACATCAGGCCACCCATATACCCAGGACGCTATCTCTCACCTTAGTTTTTCAGTGTGCGTATTTCTTCAGATATCACTGTAGATCATCCCGCATTATCTTCAGCACAAGATCGACTGTACATAATTAGTTTTGTTGCGTATCGCTTCAGACAGACAACACTAATACAGCAGGTTACACTTCTTTCATCATGTATGGCAGCTTGCAGTCTTTTTCACTTAGTGCTGTGTTAACCTCATCTGCCCTCCACCTACAATGAGATGTGTTGTACCACACAATCAACCTGCTCTACTCTCTTGTCCCTCCTGTTTGTTGGGTTTGGAAATGGCAAATGCAATTACAGTGACTGTTGTTTTATCCTTTGTTTTGCTCCATATTCTTGGAGCGAGGCAGATTCAGCTGTGGTAGCTAACAGCAGTGGGAGATGGTGTTTGAATGGCGCAGCCAAAGAAGCATCTGCTGCTGCCACTGTTTAAGGACCTGGAGGATTCAATAAAAGAGGGGTAGGCACATGTAAAAAGGCTGGCAGAGGGGACACACGCCATTAGCTTAATGACAGAATGAGAAATGGCGGATAAGGAGGGGAGATTCAAAAGCCAAGCATTGCAAAATTTGCCTTTAACAGGAATCAAGGCGACTAATCTAATAAATAGCGTGGCAAGCAAAGGCGGAGGGGGGCTTGATGTTTTCTTGCCTCAGGTAAGGCAAGAAGAAGAAGGGAAAACAGGAGAAAAAAAAGGATGCTAGTATCATTAAGTTGGCTAGCCGTGACCATCAAGAACATTAATGCTGTCTGCTCTGCTTTCTTTCAGCTCGCACCCTTAGCTTTGAACTACTCCTGTCTCCTAAGTGAGCATACCTGACTCCCAGCTTCCACAGCTATTATGGACCCAGCAGTGGTAATTACACATTTCACCATTTCTGTTGTCACTTCAAAGCAACGACAACAGTCATGCCTCCAAAGCACATACTATGCTGCTGAAGTACAAAGCCAAGCCTTAAGGATTACTGAAGCCACACATTGTTTTGCTGCCGGTCACTAATTCAATTAATTGCATGAGGCTTTAAACTGACTTGAAAGAAATAATTCTGACACAAAACTTTGTCTTCGTTACGCCTGAGGATTTTAATATTTGTTTCTAGAATGCAAAGTAAATTTCAGACAGTTTACTCTGAATTCTGTGTGTCCTCTTGTTCCTCTGCCTCGATCACATTATCTTTAAAGGGTGTGCAGCAAATGAGGGGGAGTGATCTACAACATGAGTCAGAGAAGTAGTCTTTGGCAGTATCTACCCCAGAATAAATAAAGAATACAGAATGCACACTAAAGCAAAATAATGTTCAGCTTCAGGAGAGGAGGAGTCTGGACAAAAAAATAATGCTGTCATTTCAGCGACTCTGCAGTGCCTTAGAGGCAGCCAGATCTCATCTTGATCAAAGCACTGAAAGCTTGCCTCAAAATAGATTTACTCAACAAACTGGCATAAATGCCAGTTTTGTAAAATCTTGGTTCAAATTGTTCAGTCATAAAATACATGCGAGTGCCATTGCTGACAAAGGTCTGAGTCATCCACACTGGGCTATTGATGACAAAGGAAGTTTGAATGTCCACTAAATAATTGTGACAGCTTACAGAACAAACAACATGGCTGACAAATCCAAATCTCCATAACATGAGAAGTCATCACTGACTACAGGCAAAGCCTCAAAGGCCAAGAAGTCAGCACATGAGTGTTATTTAATAACCCTCATCTCTATGTTGCTCACTACATTGGTGAAGACAATCTGAGGTGTTTGTGGACTGATGTGAGCTCAGCATGAGCTGTCTTCTGTTTGCGAGCTCAGCTTGACAAGATTCCCAGGGCACTACCTTGAAACAAAAACCTCAGATCATGCACTGCACACATCATGTTCAAAAGGAAAATTGTGTCATTTACTATTTTCCAGAATATTTTGTTTTTCAACTTCAGCTCAAGGTCCAAGTAAAATCCAGTCAAGTTTGTCAATTACTTAATTATAAAAGTGACTGTAAGTGTGGTATGCACCTTATTTGTGTACAATGCAGTAAGCTGCACATTCAGCACAGAATAAGAAATTCAAACACAGCAGATTACGTGGCATGGATACCAAACACCCTAATGACATTTGACAATATCCTACTGTTTTTGCATCACTGAACCATTAATTTTTGGAGTATTGGTTTCTCAGCATCATTAAGGCTTCACGGTGCTCTCATATTCTATGTTCAAGGCAGTCCTGAGACAGTGCTCTTGATGGAGATGCTAAGACGTGGCAGCAAGAAGCCAGAAATGGGGCCATGGCTCCCAAAGGAACCCCTTTCTCTAGCTAAAGCTCTGTCTGCCCCTGAATTTAATTAGATTTTGATATCGAGCCTTTTTCTCCTATGCTTCCCTTCCTCTTCAACATGCGTGAAATTACACAGCGTTATCTATTATTTATTTACTCATTTGCTTATTGTTTCTTATAGCTGCCTTCGTTAGGGCACTTGCAGCTCTGCTGCCTGTGATAGAGGCTGTGCTTCAGCTCTCTCACCACTCAGACCCACCTCCTCTGCAGGTCTGAGCCCAACTCATTTGCTGGCGTTGGTTAGGGAGCTATGGATTTTTTTCCCCTTTCACCCAATGACAGCACAGTGAGGTGCTATGAGGGCTGGGTGCTAATGAGCTGACTCTGCAATGCTGGGGGAGATGCTCTGTAACACAGGGGGAGTCAGAGGACAGAGCAGGCGGAGACGCTCTGGCACATGGAGAGTCAGAGGGGACATTATGACCATGCCACACAAGGAGTGAATGGTCTGAACCACACCGGGCACACAAGGACGCATGTATCTCCAAACTTGGCCACTCAGCCAGTCGGGACACATCATTTATGATGACATCACCACACGGTATTCTCAGCTCCACTCCTTTCCCTTTTGCCAATTCTCTTTTTTGCTGAGCTCAAGACAAGTTAGCCAAAGGGAGCACAATAAAAAAATATGTGTGGCATCAACTACAAATCAAACAATGGCTCTGTGGGTCACTTTCACCACTGGGATGGAAACACTGGCTGCAGCAGGACTCACAAAGAAGCATGGAAAGAATCAAGTGTTGTTTATAGCAGGTGCTATATTGATTTTGTATCCTGTGTTATGGTGATTTAGGGCCAAATCGTGAACAATAAATCATGTATGTAATTGAAGTTAATAAAGATAAAACACTCCGTTTTAAAATCCCCTGCTTCTATCCATTTTTCTCCTATGAACACATGAACGCCTCCTCCAACACTGAGTCCTTGACACTGTATAATTGGTTACATTTTCTTTTCAAGGCCAGCATTTCAATAAAGACCGTGTCATGGTATTCAGCATGTTGCCAAGGGAACTTATTTTACAATGTGCATTTCTTGTCTCTGAAAATATCGTCTGTGTCATAGTAAAACTGCACAGACAGGCACTTGGTGGTGGAGCTTTAGGATAAAAATCCTCTATACCAGCACAACCACGCATAGCAAGAGCATCATTATGGTTTCCACACTCATATTTGATAGTCTGTCAAAAAGAGGAGTATTTTTATACGTGTGCACTAAAAGCTGAGGCCAACCAGGATACAGTGTGGGGTGAACTGCAGGAAGAACATTGTGTACATTAGAAAACATTTGTGTGTATAAATATTTTCTCTAAAATCTCGTTTATCTGACAACTCGTGAACAGTGTGGAGTAAGGAGGCCTATTTTTTTTATTTAAACATTTATTTTCATAACTAGGTCGAACTCTATTGACTCCCTGGTACCTTTATGGTCCTATAAGGTCCATATGAGTTTGACATAAATAATTCTGCCCATTCTGCACAGGGAGAACGCGTGGAGATCTGGATATGACTGAAATAGAAACACACTTACACGCATGGGTGACTGAAAAGCTGTTGGACGACTCGAGGTTGTCAACATTGTAGTTGAGGTGGAAAGGCTTTTCAGTGGTGTTTTGGTTGGTGTTGTAGAGTTGGACAGCGAACCTGAAAGCGCTGTGCTCCTGCACCGTGGAACGCATAAAGAGTCCCCCTTCAAGAGATGGAAACCACGATCAGTCACCACACTCACAGTCGTCATTGTGCATGCAGTGTAGCACCAGTCCTACATTGTATTCAGTGTCGAAGAACTGTAAGTAAAGCTCAGACTCGGCTAAACTTGAAGCAGCATGGTAATTATTATCTGGAAAAAATAACCATCATCATTTAGTTTTTATTCAGTTCGCCCCGCCAACTCTTTGAGATCGAGCGGGCGAACTGACCATTTCCTGTGATCCTCCGGACTTGCTGCACTCCAGTTGTTCTTAGACAATTATTTCAAAGACACGGTCAAGACATTGTGTCTAGTTGTAGCCCAGTATATAGATAGTTTACAGGATCAGCGGCTGTGCTGTTTGCAATAATGGTACCATCAAGTTATTCTCTACCATTACGCATAGCACCGCTCAGCGTAATCATAGCTTTCTGTCCGGGAAATTCAGTCCTTTAAAATCTAGCATTTGATAAGCCTTTACAAATCACAGTCTGCAGTCGTTTTTCATAGCAAAACACTTACCTATATTAATCTGATTAGGAAATCCTGCGAATGATCTGCCAAACAGCCACAGTAGAAACAAAACCACGCTTTGTGCCATTTTCTCCGACCTATCTATTCAACTCCTTAAAAGGGTCTGTCTAAGCAAATTCATATGTATGCAAGCCGTGGCCGATGGAAATCCAGTGGATTGATGATGGTCGCTCACAGTGCACCAATTAGGTTCATTGAGGTGCAGCCCGGCTGCAGAGCATTTTTTGCAACTGAGAGAGAGCGAGCAAGAGAGACGGGGTGGGGGAGGACTGGGGGGGAGAGAGAGGAGCTGATCTGAACTCCGATTGGACCCGCCGCGGCGGGCCAATGTTGGTCAAACTTGATCTGACGTTAAATTAAAAAGACTCAGCCTGCTAGACTACGACAGCTAGGAATAAGCGCTGCGCTTGTCAATATTAGCCTACTGTTAGACGAATCAATAGAAACACTGCAATCTCAGGCGGCCAATGATTCTGAATAGCCCGGCCACTTCCAGCTGCTGCAGCTGCTGCATATCTCAAGGATCCACGGAGAGGCTGCCTTTACACGCATAGAAGCACGGCAGCACAGTGAACAGCCAGGTCCTTTCATTGCCTTTTTTTTTTTTTTTTTTTTTTTAGAAGACTGCGGTTATTTTTCAACGGTGGGAATATGCCTTGCTGTCTCAAAACTTTTTATTTATTATTGTTAATGTGATATGTTCTCAAGTAATTCTGCAAATATCCAAAAATCACCAGCTAGAGGCAGAGAGAGAAGTGACTTTATTAATATTAGAGAGATGCACTGAGGGACAGTTGGGCGTGAGCTGGAAATTTGAGCTGTATTTCAAATTAGGAGACATTAACTTATTAGACACACGCATACACACACACACACAAACACAGACACACACACGCTACAAGAGGGAATTTGAGACAAGCCAACGAACTGTCCATGGTACTGAAATGAGCAGCAGAGAGCAGAAAAAAATATATCCTCATGGTCTGCACGTTTGGGTTTAGCTTACTGAAAAATGTCAAACAACATTTGACAAATCTCCCCAAAGTGATTAAGCATTCTTTTGAAGTTTTATGATAACCATAAACTAAGTGATACCACCTTTCCTGCTACAGTGCTGTAAATTTTGCTTCTACCCACTCAGTCTCAGTTTATTTACTATAAGTTGCACAGTTTTACTCTGTCACTAATGAAACATCTATCATTCCTGTGATTCTGCCTAACAGAGAACAATTAAGGGATTACTGGCCCATTTATCGCCCTCAGCAAAGCTCTTTGAAAATTGAGTTTTTAATTGCATTGCAAATGGGCAAGGCTTCAGCTATTGATACTGTAATGGACTGGGCTCCCTATGACTTAGGACAGGCTGGGTGCCCTGTTGAAAGTATTTAGCACTAAAACATACCAGTACAAACAATTGGACTGACCGTATTATCTATAATAATAGGCACAATGCCTATCTTCATTACTCTCATCTCTGTGTTGCTTTAAGTTGTAGCTTTGTTCACAGTAAATTTCAACATCAGGTCTCATGGTTTTGAAATAGATGACACAATCAGGAGAATCTAAGAGAATGACTGAAGTGAGGGACATGTGAACCCCTTCCTCTGACAGAGTGAGAGCAGGTCAAGTTTATCTTGATGGAACTTGAACACACACCTTCTAACCTCATATCACAATCGGTCTGCACCACTTAGAGCTCTGATGTACTGCTTGGTTGATCAAAAATCAAAGAGACAACCATGTCATCTGACCAGTACCTGTTATGAGAAGTTTTACAAACATGGGCCTGATAATTTATACATTTACATTTCTACTGTGCAAAAATGATCGTTACTGGGACTGTGTGTGTCCAGTGTGATATCTTGGAGCTGTGTTAATCAATTGTGTCAATCAAATCATGATGTGGTATGACCTAGTCATCAGGAGAGGAGATTTCCTCTCCAGATGGGTCAGAGTTGATGCCAATACCCACAATTCACTTGGTCTCTGGGGATGAATCTGGAATTACATCACATTGATCCGCTGGTCTCCACAGCCTGGTTGTCAGAGTCACAGGCTGAGGCAGGACGAGGGTTGTGAGACCTTAATGACTGAAGTCTTAATGACCAATGTCAAACCGTGACCTTATGGCCTCTCTGGTCTGCCGGTTACACAAACACTAACGTTGGTCCCATACTGTGTGCATGACTGTGAGATGTGGGATGGTAAACAGAAGAAAGAGGGAACAGGAGCCTACCTACATTGGTGAAGGGGATTTTCTAAAACACTGTATAAAATAATTTCAATCATTGAAAGGATCCCTTGAACTATAGAGGGGGCAATTTAATTAGTCATTTACAGTGCATGCTGTTTCTCAGTGTGAGCTAATCATGCAGCATTTCAAACAGAACCCATAAAGAAAAATCATTATCAGCTACAAGGGGAGCCCAAGTAGTTGAGATAAGGCCTTGTTATCATTGATACTAAATGGTGATGAACTTGCTGCATTATTTCCAATTAGGAAATTTCAGACATGCTGTGCTATCTTCTAAACTCAACCTCTGCTGGAATTCAATTTTGTTATGAGTGTAATAAATCACAGATATGATCTATAAGAAAACAGATACAATAGATAATTCTTACTATGCAATTTTGCTTTGAAAACACTCACAGGAGTGTTACTGTGGCAGCCTAAATGAAAAGACTGAAAAATAGATGAAAAGATGCTGCCTTTTATCTTGTAGTGATGACTGTGGCTCTGAGCAGTGCAAGCCATACCAGCCAGAATTATTCATTTGCTCCCCTGCTTTCTCTTTCTAACACAACAGGGTGAGATCTTCATCTTGTCTTCTTTGAGGATGCATGAGTGAAAAGGTTAGAGACTGCAGAATTTATTAACACAGATCCTATATCTGAATGTAAATATTAATGGAAAATATGTGACCTAGTGGCACTAATTTGGTCCAACTTGCTCATGTCAGATCTATTGTGAGCACAAACACACAAAAAAGGGTTCAATCTACAAATATTCAAACAAACTATGTGCCTGAGCACAGCACTTGGATTCAGTGGCTTGCCTGATACAGAGCCAGGTGTTTGGATAAATTCTTAAATCTGGTGCAGATTACCTCAGAGCTTTAATCTAATGGGTTGCAATACATCCAGGCTGTAAGATGTAAATCAACAATGATGACTTCAATTAAATTTAGCAAGAATCATTATCTGCTAAACAATTCCGTAAATTATGTGCAAATTGAAAGCAAATTACTTTTCATGTCAGAAATCTCTTTACTTACTGATATCTTGGAAAGTCAATATTTTATTTTTCAATAATCACAAGAGATGATTAGGACTGGTCTCATCAGTTATTGTCCCCTTCATTTCCTTTGCTCACATATGACGACTCATCGACTCATTTCTCAGTCTCCGGTCCTCTTTCAGTTAAACAAGCATTATATAGCTCAAACTCAATGATATTTGGAGAGCTATTTCAAGAGCCCATCAGTCCTGGCCAGATGTTGGAGGGTGATAAGAGACACCGCTCTCAAGGAGCTCTTCTTTATTCTGTCAGAGTGCCTCTTTCCATGGAAGAGACTGAGGAAAGGCAACGGCCTAAGGAGATAGAGATGCAGTTTCCATTGAGGTAGAGTGTCACACCGATTTAAAGAAACAACAAATCTATCTGAACCAAATGGTCTGTACACACATGAACATCCTCTTTGTAAACCAAAGATGGTTTATAAAGCAGACATAACTCTGCAACTGGGTAAAATTGAATTCAGATCGAGTGGCTGGACAATCTGAATGAAAAGATGTGATGTTCAGGATGGATCTGTGTGAGCTCACAGGGAAATGAAAATGGATAAGATAAATGACGTGACAGGATTCAAGCGATGAGAAAAGGCATCTATCCCAATTTCACTACTTGAATACCGCTGTGTGCCACGTCACAACCCCATCATGCGCTTTGGCTCCCGAGCAAACACTCTTTGGCCTGAGTGTGACAGAGGCGGTGTTATCAGCTGCACAGGCTGACACACTTCGCTCTCTTCCTTGAGGCTTTGCACAGTCAGAGCCATGTGACCACAGCAGTCAGCACGGCATGGCAGTAAGACATCTTCACCACATGAGGTTTGAGCTACATGGAGTAGGTCGCCTGCGCACAGAGGGGCACCTCCAGTTTACACACAAATGCGCACCGTACACATGTACGAAAACACATACACAGGCTTCACATGTTCACAAGGTAGCTCACAAAGGATCTCAGGTTATGCTCGTGTGCACATATGAACTTTCTCACACACACTCACACACATATGCCCAGATGCGCAGGAACTTGCAAAAGAAATTGATCAGGCTATTAGTGCGTGCTTTAGGGCAGTAAGACAGTTATATGTCATCATCAAAGTGACCAGGAGAGGCGTTGAGCCATTAGTGAAGAACTATCAGGAGTTCCAGTTGTCTGCAGTAAACACCTCAAGTCAGACCCAATGCTGCGTGTGGTTATTGACCTGTTTCTGATGATTGTAAACAACTGAAGGCCGCCATCAGTGCTACAGACAATAATTGCTTTGCTTTTAGAGCTATAGCAACACAGTCAAGGCTATCCCCACTCCATTATTGGCTTATTTTCAGATCCCTTCATTAGGAACATATACCAGCCTTCCTTTCCTCTGTTCCACGTCTTCTGCACAGCAACAAGGACAGGAGAGCGCACATCACATCTCTGAGTCAGGTGGCACTCCGGCTTCCACTGACCCAATCATTTTAGACGACCAAAAGGGAGTGACAAGAGTTTAAGAGGGGAGTAAGCTATGGGAGAGAGAATTAGGAAATGAAATGCAGCCAAGGAAAATGCTCAAAACAATCCCCCAGCAAGCAGCAGCAGCAGCAGCAGTGCTAACAACAAGAGCAGCCTGTTATTTTCCCTTCCCCCATGGCCTCCGTTGCTCTATCACAGTAATAGGAGATGGGTGTTGTTCACTGCCCGCGTGTCTAATTGAGGGGAAAACAAACAGGTTTCTATGGATAATGGGAGAGGTGAGGCAAAATACCATTAATAGTCAGTGATCCTTTTAAATAATTACCAGTGTCCATTGTGTCATGTTATTAGCACAGTTCTCATGATCAATGCTGGAGCCATTATGGGTCTCATGACAAACCGGCAAATGTAAAGAGAGATATCAATCTTACATATTATACTGTAGGATAGATATTCTCCATGAGTAAATTTTTCAGTATAAAACGATTTAACAAAGCAGTTATATAATGCAACTTGTGTAGGCTGAGCACCACAGAAGATGAATAACACTCTAAATATACATGTTCGCAATTTGCACTAAATGATGATGTTCACATGTATTTATAACAATAAAAAAAAACCATTATAAAACGCAAGAGCTGAAAGTAGCTTGGCTAATTGTGAGATATGTCGAGTTCCCTGGGCATATTGACACAAAGACAAAAAATAACGATTACCCTAACTCCCCTGTGATTTACTTTGCACCGTGCATAGCCTATACATGATTTTCAGCAGCGGCAGGAAGTAACATTCAAGGTCAAGCATTTCACATGAGCAGCGCACTAAGCCGGCAGTACATGATAAATGATAAACATGCTGTGGATAGTCCGTGCCATACTTCTAAATAATGTACCCCACATCTCCACAGCTATAATGAAACATTCAATACCCTCAAGTATGAATACTGCACAGCATTAATGGCTCAAACAATCAAGAGGTCAGCAGCCTATGTGCATTTTGTGCGTGTGAGTGTGCACGTCTGTGTCAGTGTCTGTGTGTCTGTCTCTGTTTCTGTGTGCCCCATTGTTGTTAGTCAAGGGGGAGGCTCCTACTGTTTGTTAGTCCCTCACACACTGTAATGCTTCAGTTATCCCATTGTTCGGGAGCTTTACTGTACCTGCAATTAAATTTCCAAAGTCAGAGGAGCTTAACTAATTACTACCAGCAAATGTCCCCTCTGTCCAATGCAAATAACATGGCAATATGCCGTAATAGGGCAGCAAGTTATAAAACAGGCTTGGTGAATCTTGCACTGCCAATCAATACAAAATTGGATTTGCACCATTATGTTATGTCAGCTATTTCTGTGCATTCATTTGACTGATAAAACTATAATCAAGCTAATGCAATGTTCTCAACAGAATAGTTTAGCAGTGCAAGTGCAAGGAAATAATGATGCTTTTCCGAACTGTTTTCCCTGACCGAACAAAATCAGACTTGCACATTTCCACGCATTTCCACACTAACTTCCACATTTTTCACGTACGGCTACTGACAACTCCTTGGCGAGGCCAAGATCAGGCAGCTTGTCTGAATGAGAGTGGGAAAATGAATCAAATATAAATCACCATAGAAACATCATCTTGGAATGTGAAGTGTAATATAAATTCTCTCCATTTTGATTGTATATTTGCATATTCCCATGTAGAGTGCTGTCACTGGCAGCGGCGGGTGGTAGTGGATTGCAGAGAGGTTTCAGCATTTGCTCAGTTCAGCAGACAGCTATTGTTATAATTACATTAGGACATCTGCAAGGCCACCGTGGGCCTATAAACACCACCTGCGGGATACCGGGCCTTCAAAAATCGGCTCTGGACGCTTGTGTGACTCTCTGAAATAGCAAAGGCTGAGCTGGACTGATCTGGCAAAGAAGGGTACATCAATGGTGGCTCATGCAAGAATGTGGAAATGCAATTATGTAAAAGAAAAAAGAGAGAAGACAGCAATGACCGAAAATGACTCCACTGGATACCGAGAACATATGCACAAAACTCAAAATTGGCAGGTTTAAAAGATTAAATGTTTAAGATAAAGAATTTTAATTAAATGTCCATCATGTGTACAGTTTTAATTCTGTTATTGTTATTTGGTAGCGTAATGACTCATCCTCTGGATTTAGAGAGATCTTATTTACAGCTGTGGTTGACGGGTGATGGTAATGGTACTGTTGAGCATCTCAATCTTTTCATGCTCTCAAGCTTCAGTGCAGAAGAAATATCATCATTAAAATGACAGACGAGAATTAAGTTTTAAGATACCATCTTCATTTTTATTTAGAGGAAATACATGTAATTAGAAAGTGCATCATAGACAAGTTGGTGACAAAGTGGTTTAACAAAAAAGAGTGCACAAAAAAAAAAATCAATGAAACACAAGATAAAACACAAGATTTTCATACTTACGCTATACGTTTTGGTTTGAGAAGGAAATAATCATTTGTAATGTATTATTAACTGTTTATGCTGTGTGCATTATGTATACACACATTAATACACTAGCAGTATGTTGCAGTATGTTTAATGCAGTGGTTTTTTATTTTCAGTGTGAATGGCATGAGGCTTGCCTCTGTGCATATATTGTGTGAATTACATATTTACTCATGCTGCTGAGTGAATTATTTACTGTTGCTGGAACTGGAAATGCAGATGCTCTATGTCTGGACCATATACACCTGACAGCTGGAGGGTTTATTCCACAAGTGCTTTATTCAAGTCAAGTGTTCATTAAGATTAAGATTACTGCCTTCTGTTTGCCTTGTAATAACAGAGCTGTCATACGGCAAGCATTCATGCCCCGTGCTGTAGTTTGTGCTTTCATGAAGTTCATCTGTTTGCTGTACTGCGCCATGGTATTGGAAGTTATCAAAATAAAACAACTATAATATCAACACAGGCCATGCAAATCAATGAATTTTATTAGCACAACATTTATTTTACACTAAAAAACAGCCCATGAATGTGACATTTCTTTTAATACTTTGAAATTTCTACCATCGCACTTACTGAACACCGTCTTCCTCTTAGAGTCATTAAATTTTCAGACATTTTCACTTTGTCTTCTGAAGGTAAAGTGCTCTACATGTGTCACCGCTTTGATCCCATTCTCTCTGACAGAAGCTTTTATTGCCCCAGCACATTTGCTCTATATGTATGTCCTTGCAAAAGAACCCCCATTCATTTCCATTTATTTTGACCACTGCTGGAGCTGCTGCAACACCAGCAACAAAGCAGCTCATTTCATTGACGCGAGTGCTGATGATTGTGGAAGACAGCTTGAGAGGCGACAACAATGGCAGAGGAAATCCATAGCTGGGTTTGGACTGATCAGCCTCAAACCAAACAACTGACCCTGTCACCAACGGGAACAGCTAAGCGATTCCCCATCTAGTAACTCTAGGTTTTTGTTCAACACTATGCGCAAATAAGACACAGTAATTAAGCACAAACCCAGCATCAGGGATTTGGTGAGGTCTGAAAATAAAGTATGGCGAGCTAATGGTTACATGTGCTTTCCCAATTCTAGGTCCGAAGTCAGGTCATTCCAGCTCTGTGGGAGTTGTGCTCCACTTTAAAGGGGATTTCCAGGAGCAAATCTGAACGATAACAAATAGCTCTGGGCCATGGGATTCATCACTGTCAGACCTTCTACTTTGCAGCACTGCTATAGGTCATCATGACTCCCTAAAACAGAGGAATTTTCAGAGAATGTGGCACACTTATACTAAAACCTCTTCACCTGACATTTTGAAAGGTTAAGCTCTCTAGAAAGGGCAAGCTAATTTAATATTTTCCTCTCACAGAGAACAAAATCAGCTAATCACTGTGGAGATGTATCTTACAAATATTATATCATCGTTTCAAGGCACTTGAGGAGAGGCAGCGGTGGCAATTTGGACTGAAGACAGAGTGAGAAAATACTGCAATTATGGTCACTGTGCAGCTCCTGCTAAACATGTCTGTATTTTCATTACATTCTGCCTGTTTAGCCATGGCTACAGTCAGTCTGTTTAACTGTTTGCATGTCAGAAATTCACTGCAAACAAAGTGTTTTTTCCTAAAGGTCAGCCTCGCTGTGCACAATTATTTCTCAAGAAGCCTTCATGGGTTGAATTTGTCAAGGCTGTGGTTTGATAATTACAATGGTGATAATTATAAGTGCTGAATATGGACACCAAAGTGAGGTGCTTGGCTGTTAGATGTATGGCTCCTACAGCTACAGAAAAAAAAAAAAAACACATCAGCTGGAAATGTAAGATCTTATATAATTTTCGCATCACTGATAAAACACCCCCACAATGTGATGACGTGTGAGGTTCAAAGGGTGTCTTCAGCTAAAAGCTCAGAAAATAAACTAGCTGGGCAAAATGAAAGTGGAGAAATCCCCATTGCATTCTACCCTATTCCCACATCTCCCAACCCCAACC
>OMLB01018075.1:50608-62189 GCA_900302555.1 Myripristis jacobus | reverse complement strand
CCAACCCCAACCGCACACACACACACACACACACACACACACACACACAAACAAATCCCACTGAACTGGCTGTTTTTGAGATTTGATCCCTAAATGCAGGTTGATATACGTATTACCGCGTATTGCCACGTATATTTATCGCTGCATATTTTTCCTGGTCAATCACAAAGTGACCAAGAGCTTTTTGTGCCTGGGCTATCTGTGTTCATCTTGATTCCCAGCACTTGCATCAGGCTTTTGTCTGGACAAAAGCACTTTGGCTCTGCAGACACGGTGGGTTATCAGGATCTGCGTGTCTCACACATCATCTTGATATTTTCACGGAGACATGGTGTTCTAGCCTTTGCGTAACCGAATGCATTAACATGATTAAGATCAACACATGAGTGATAATGTTTAGTGCAATACAGGCCTATGTGATTTCTGATTTGACACAGGGGGTTATGTGATAAGACTGCATCCTATCAGACAGGATGGAATGGATGAAGGAGACCAGTGGACTAATGTAGAGTGACACTCCTCTCAGCGACTCACTTAATGGCCCTCAGATAGACATAGAAAGCTGAGGTGGCGTGAAGGGCACAGGGATACATGTTTAGACTGCTGTTATTCAACCAGTTTTCTATTCAGTTCGGTATTCTCTCTGTGTAGATTATTGTGACACGGATACATGATCTGACTCGTTTGTTTTTTTAACATAAGTGCTTATTGTGTGGTAAGGGGCAGAGTTGTAACTTCTGATTTTCTTGTTTGTCTGAGTATTTGGAGGATTTCTTGTAAGGCAGCAAAATCTCAGCGTGGTATTTTGAGCATGTTTTCCAATGTCAAAAAAGAAAAAAAAAAAACACTTCTGAACCTTCCTCTTTTTTCCATGACAACGACACCTCTGTGTTTATAGAAGGTTTTGTATTCTTTTGGAAAAGGAGAAGAAACAATAAAAAGCAATATGTAAGGTTAACTGTTGGCTTTCATCGCTTTACTTAAAAAATGGATTTCAGAAAGAGTAAACAGTAAACTCAGCTGAGGAATCCATCACATCGCCACCTCTACACCGGACCATATAACTGTAATAAAAGCACAAGTAGGCGTTTAGCCGAGTGACAGTATTCATTTGTCACCTTGCAGACTGCCGGTGGTTGACTATTTAGAGCACAGGGGTGGAGGTTATGAGAGTCTGTGTTTGCGTGTGTGTGCCTATGTGTTCAGAGGGAAGGGTGGGGTGGGTTGTGGCAGTGATGCAGCAAACAACTATCTGTGGACTACATGCAAAACACCTCAGTGAATATAGAGAGGAACAGAATTTGATGCCTTCAACAGTGGCCCTGACCCAAGCCCATACAGAATTAAATAAATACATGTTATTCTAATTTACATTTCATTACAAAATCAAACATCACTAAATGACTCAATTTACATATTTGTATAAGACATAATTTGCATGTTTAAACATTGAACTGCTGCTCACAAATAACACATGTAGGCAGTAAGTATCTTGTGCACAACACATTTTGTTAAAAATAATGTCTGGCTTATGGACTAGCTACTAGTTATCGTGCTGTATCTATGTCAAGGAATAAACACACACCATCGCTGAGAGAGACTTAATCTGCCTTACTGTATAAAGACATTATATAATCTGCCCATGCAGTGGCCCTGAGTACCATGGAGGCTGCCGCTGCAGCTTCAGAGTGGGCGCCTGCCTGAAGAGAACGTCCTGAAACTGAAGGCAGACACTTTCTGCTCACCATAACCTTCTGATGCTGTCAGACAATGGGGAGGTTGTGCGCTGCTTTAAAGGGGAAATCCAGTATTTTTCAGCTATTTTACTCCCCTATTTTTCCACCTTCTGAGATCCAAATGTGTGATGGAGTCAAACATTTTTGGAACTGGTCCAGTACTGAGCTGAATCGCTTCAATTGGCAGCCACAAAATGGGTTGCAATGTAATTACACAGGGCAAGTTCACCCCACTAAAAGTGCTTGTTTTTGCTACTGACCAGACTCAGATTGTTATCGTAAGTGTGACAACATTGTGGAAAGGAAACGAAATAGAACAGAACAGAAACAGAAGTCTCAAGGAGTAGTCTCACTCTAAAATCTTGAGTGAGGTGAGTTGCGGCAGGAGGGAAACAGTGGAAACACGAGAGTTGCAGCCTGATTTTTGGCTGCCAGCTGAAGCAATCTAGCTCAATACTGAACCAATTCAAAAAAATGTCCCAACCAGGCATTTGGACCCTAAAAGGTCAAAAATAGGGTCCAAGTTGAAAAAAACAAAACAAAAACAAAACGAAACACAATAGTTATCCTTTACGACATCAGTGAATGTTAGCAGTACTCTGTGGAAACGCATTCATATTTTTGTTCATCATCAGTAGTTGTAGTATCATTACTTTTTAAGTATTATCATAATTAATATCCCCAATGTGACAATATCATGTGCTGATGAACAGCTGATCATTAGATAGGTTTATGGGTTTCTGTGTCCAGCTACAGGAAACATGATGTCACTGTGAGTCACAGCTGGACTGAAAAATATGGGACTCTATTGAGAGATGATGGCACGTCTCTTTCAAAACGGTGCCTTTCAGGCAGTGTTATGCAACATGCAATATGACTGCATAAAATAAATGTATACTGGACTGATGCATTTCACTTGAATCGAGGGGGAAAAAAACAAACAAAAAAAAAAACAAAAACACACATCCATACAAAACACAGATTGTTATCTGTGTTCCAAGCAATGACGCTGGCTTTTAGCCTCATTACTGTGCATCAGTGCCACTCAGTTTGAATGATCTAAATATGTCCACTCTGTCAAATGTGAAGAGGTAACATTAGGCCTGCTTGAAGGCTGTGGCCATAGCTTGTCCCTCTTAAACAATATGGATCCAAACTATACAATATTGTCTCGGGTTTAGTATTTTAGTTTTAGTATTTGCCTCTCTTGGATGCCATTTTTGTGAATGAAATTTCTGACTTGATGTCTGCCAGTTATGGTATTTTTGGGGTGTAAGCTATGCTAATTCACGAGTCATGCCAACATGCCAGCACGTCTGCATCTTTGGCTCTTTTTGTATGAGAATGAGAATATCCGATTATAATGCAAATCAGAGAGTTGACACTATGGCAACAGGGGCCAGGTTCACTGGCCCAAATCATAAATATAGCAAATACAGACACATTCAAACTGTCTGAAGCTTAAGGCAAATATGGTTGTAATTAAAACACCATTCACCTTCAGCTGTGCGTAACAGGGGAGTTGAAACTATGGCTAAAGGTCTGCCTTAGGTTTAGATGCAAGAAATTTGTTGGATCACTTAATCACACCAAGTGCCAAACTTACAATGCATTTAATTTTTTTTTCCCTCCACAGCTCAGAAGTTTTCATTAATTAAACAAAAAACACACCTGTTTGGTTACAGATAAATAATTGCAGCAAAATTGAAAAGCAGCAATTATACCCCAATGTTGAAAAGTTGTATCCAAGGGGATCAGTGGCACGCTGCACCATTTTCTTTTTATGTTTTTCATGTTTCCTTTTAAGGATTCTGTTTCAATTCTCATTTAATCTTTTGCGTTTCCATTTTTATCTTTTCATTTTCAAATATCTGTTTTCAAAAACATTTTGTCACATTTTAATTTTGGTATAACTCTTGCTACTACAAAAATAAGTGACTAGCTAAAAATACAGCACTTATCACTTACATTATGTTTTACTATTAAGTGAAACGTTCGAGTTTGTTTGTTTTTTTTTAACATCACAGCACAAAGTTGTATTTACTTTGCTATTTAAAATGACTGTGCAGGTCCCCTCACTGTTTTAGGGTTATCTTATGGGCCTCAGAAACTCAAGGGCACCTTAGCAGATATTTGATAAAGAAATGCCGAATTAGCTCTTTTGTTCATTTGAGAGAGCGGGGCAAATAAATATGACTAATATGTACAGGCTTTCTTCTTGCTTTAGTCCTGACCATGCTGGTTTCTTGCTGCAGATGCACAACTTTTGACAGAGTAAATATATCTCTGTAGATGAAATCTGATACGGTCTCAGAGAAGAACCGACTATTTCCAGTCAGCATTCTCAGAGATATTCTCACAGTCATAAAATACATTAAATGAAAATCTCACCTTTAACCTCACCTAAGTAAACAAATGTGAAGAGAAGTTTGAAGGGGTGATGATTCTCTGTAATTATAGAATTATGTTTCTTTTTGTTATAGATAGAGATATACCACTGCTTAATATACATACACAACATAGCTGTCTTGACACACCCAACAATGGCCACTAAGCTAACACCATCATAAATATGCAATGTGGTGTTCAGGTCCTCTCAGCCAAAACACTGGATCCCCTGTGAGACAGTCACACACATCTCTGAGGTCACACAGCTTTTAATTGGGGAGATAATTAGTTTGCACTGAAATTTTAAACTGATATAATGAGATTTCCTAAAGCAAAAGATGAGAGGACAATGGAGTGCATTTTTATTTGCCCCTCTAAACCAGAATAGCCAAGTCACAGAGCCTAATGATGACAGCTGAGTCTTGCAGCCCTTTGCTTAATTTGCAATATATATGCAAGATCATATGTTCTCTTTTAATATTGTCACTGGTTGAGAAGTGACATCAAAATGTTGAGTACCTGCCATAATTGCCATCACTGCCACTGTCACTATCCCCACACCCCATATCAACATACGACACACAGTTGGCAATAATCACAAATATGTTTGAAAGGAGCCGTTTGTTCTTCCAATGTTGCTGTTGTTTAGGTGGCTCTTGCTTCCACAAAGCAAATAAGCAATTTAATTTGCTCTCTTGGGAATAAATGGCCAGCCCCCCACCTTTGGATGTTGCTGAAGAATGCTTTGTCTGAAAAAATGAACCTGCATTAAAGTAAAGGCCTTCCCCTCCTTCTCCTGTGGTAACTTGTCAGGCAGCTGAGATAATTGGTAATGGGATTTTCATTGAGCTCCAAAGGCGCAGTCAAAACACCAATGTACTGTAAGGTGATTTTTTTTTTTTTGTTCTAAATTGGCCTGCTGCAACGAATTTGTCAGTCTGAGGAAATAAACGAACACATATGACACAAGGCACCAGTGGTTCTGCATTCAAATTCTGCTCCATGTTGATCTATGAATGATAAGTATATTGGCTCATTTTCAACAAGTGAGAAATGAGGCCTGGAAATGCAAAATTCTTAAAGTGGTCAAACCAACTGGTATATACACAGTCATAAGAAAAACAAAGCACACCCTCTCTCAGATGTATGGCTTTACGTATCAGGGCAAAAAATCTGGTCCATACCAGGTCCTAAAATGAGGTAAATCTAACCGCAGGTGTAAAACAACACACAGCAGATTCCGCCGTGTCATTATTTATGTAACAAAAATTCAGCCAAAATGCAGAAGCCGCATGTGTGGAAAAACTAAGTACACCCCATGATTCAATAGCTTGTGGAGCCAGCTTTAGCAGCAATAACTTCAAGTAATAATGTTCCTTATGATTTCATCAGTCTCTCACATCGTGGTGGAGGAATTTTGGCCCACTCTTCTTTACAACGTTGCATCAGTTCATTGATGTTTGAGGGCATTTGTTTATACACAACTCTGTTAAGGTCCTGCCACAGCGTTTCAATCAGGTTGACTTGGCCACTGCAACACCTGACTGTTTTCTTTTTCAGCCATTTTGTTGTCGATTTGCTGGTGTGCTTGGGATCATTGTCCTGTTGCATGACCCATTTGCGGCCAAGCTTTAGCTGTCGGACAGATGGTCTCATATTTGACTCTAGAACACTTGTATGAGGTGTTTGTGTTGATATGCTGTGTTTGGTTTTTGCCCAATGTGGCACTGTGGATTATGGCCAAACATCTCCACTCTGGTCTTGTCTGTCTAAAGGACATTGTTTCAGAAGGCTTGTGGTTTGTTCAAATGAAACTTTGCAAACAGAAGCCGTGCTGCTATTGTCACGTGTGTGGAGGGGGTGGGTAGGACTCAAATGCAGCGGCAGGTTGTAGTGGAGAAATTACTAAATAACACAAGGAACTCACAAGGATCACTAGGAACAATCACAGGGAACACTAAAAGCACACATGGCAGTAAAGGCAATGATTGGCCAAACTGAACTGAAATGAGGACTTAGGCCCCATTTACACGTCAACAGTTCTGATGAAAACGGAAAACTTATTCATTTGCGTTTTTAAAAAGGTCCATGTTTATACAATAACGCTGTGAGAACGATCTTCGTACACACAGATCCGCAAAAACAACTGAAAACGCTGTAGTGTGAATGCCAGGCCAGTAGGTGGCGGTGTAACTTTGCAATGTAACACCACAGAGTAGCACCGCGCGCCTGCGTACAAACACTTTGGCGGCCACCATTGTTGTTGTTTTCCTGTTCGTGCATGGCTGAAAACGTCATTGTCACGCGTGAAGTTGGGGCCGTGTCGTCATCGTTTTCACAAGAATTTCGTCTTGCCAGTTTACACGGCGGCGGAGAGAGTGGCGTTATCAAAAAATTCCACTCTGGAACCCGGTTTTCAAAGTTTGCGTTTTCAAGCACCTAAAACGCAGTTGTCGTGTAAATGAAAGGCCAAACCGCAACAAAAGTTTACCGTTCTTTGTGAAAATCGTTGTCGTGTAAACGGGGCCTTAATTCCACAAGGACCTAATAAGACCACAAGACACACCTGGGGAAGGGGCTGGAGCATAGGACTGGAGAGCACAGAGGACAGGCAGAGGGAAACACTGGGAGGGATCAGGACAACCAGGGATACTCACACAGATTCAGGGCAGGTGTGGATCTGGGAGGGGCAAACAAGACTAACCAGACACAGGTGAAGCCACTCATGGGAGTGACACAACAGGGAAAAGGAAACCAAACCAAAACACAAGGAAAACACAGAGAAACAAAAGTCCAAACCATCAGAACCATGACGGCTATATTCTTTTTAGAGAGAAGAGGCTTTCTCCAGACAGGCCTTCCAAGCAAGTCACACTTGTTCAGTCCTTTTCTTATTATCCTGTCATGAACTTTAACATTTAACTTGCTAACTGAGGCTGGTAGAGTCCCTGATGTAGCTCTTGTTTTGTTTTTTTGTTTTTTTCAATTTCCTCTGAGCATTGCACGGTTTGACCTTGGGGTGTATTTGCTGGAACATCCACTCCTGGAAAGATTGGCAACTGTCTTGAATGTTTTCCACTTGTGAATACTCTTTCTCACTGTAGAATGAAGGACTTCAAATTGTTTGGAAATGGCTTTATAACCCTTCCCAGATTGATGGGCAGCAACAATTGCCTCTCTACGATAATTGCTGATGTCTTTCCTCCTTGGCATTATGTTAACACACACCAGAATGCTCAGGACCAGCAAACTGCCAGAACTTCTGCTGTTATAGACGTGGTCATACTTGCTGATGATCAATTCATCAAGAGCATTTTATCAGCAACACCTGGCTGCTGTTTACCTTCTTAATCCCAATGGAAGCAATAAGACTGTACTTAGTTTTTCACACATGGCTTCTTCATTTTGACTGAATTTTGTTAAATAAATGACACTGTGGAATCTACTGTGTGTTGTTTTACACCAGTCATTAGATTTACCTAATTTTAGGACCTGGTAAGGACCAGATGATTTTTGTTATTATGTCCTGATATGTAAAACTATACATCTGAGAGAAGGTGTGCTTTCTTTTTTCTCATGACTGTATATGTATATATATCCATCAAAATACTATAATATGCACACAACAGGGGCGTTGGCCTTAAAGTGTGGCTTATGAAGAATTTGCATTATTGTATTTCTATGATGTCTTCACTTCCAAATGCAAATATGTGATTTGTGAGTGAGAGAAATATTGTAGGTTTCCCCACCATGAAAGGCTTATGGGAAGGAGACAGCTACAAACATGGAGCAGTTTGATATTGAAACAGTCGAGTGGAAAGTGAATCTGTAGAAGTTGGGCTGCTAGATGAGTGTATATGAGTGTATATTTGCTTTCAGCTTTGGTTCAATTCCCAACTCATGCCAAGAGGTTTTCTGCATTTCTTCTTTGAGACTGAAACATAACCCCAGCTGTTATTGTTGCCTCTAACAATAACTAAAGGTGTTTTACTTGCCTAAATATACACCCCGCCCTACACTATGTAATGTCAGAACAATTTTGAAACTAATGTGTGCTTTGTGGACACTTTTTGAGACATAATAATAAAAACCAATAACAGCTCGTGTAGACCTGACATGTTCTTTTTTTCAGCCCTTGTCTCCTCTCTGATTTTTGTTGTCAAACTCAAGTTGCTCCCCTTCCATTCCTCATAATTCACAATGGCAGAAAAGTCCACATTCATAGTCAAAAACACAACATGATAAGGAATTCACAGCAATGCCTGGCCCAGCCTGTATATCATGCCATATGCCATATAAATTAGTTCACTGGTCTGATTGGATGAGTTAACAAATGGTAGACAAGTGGTTAATTGATCCTATTAGAGGTCTTCAAAGATATACAAATTTCTGCCTGAACCATTAACATTAATTAAGTTGTTATAGCAAAACTTTGTGTCTTACCTAAAGTTAGCAGCCTCTCCCCTGTGTCTGGCTGTGACACATAATCCAACCTCCTTGCCAAGAAACTCAGTAAATACATCCAGCAGGTTTTCTGTTATTCCTGTCTTGCTGATGGAGACAGCACGGCTGATCCACTCCTTACTTCATCTTTAAAGTCCATTCACTGTCACGGTGACGGATGACAAACACAACTCGTTTAGAATCAGCTTTGCAGTTTTGATGCACCTAGCATGATAAAGGTAACTCTGACTGTTTGTCATAACTATAATAGTGATTGCTCCATTGTTGCCACAGCTCCTAACATTAGCATTGCTAATTTGCTCTCATCTGTGCCCTCTGAGACGAATCTGACCTCTGCTCTGCAGTGTTTCAAATTACTATCCACAAACACACATGCAGCACTTCCATCTTGATCAGCACTGTCTGATCACGGCTGGGTCTCCTCAGATCCACACAGGTATTACACATAGAGTTAAACAGACCTGAGACCTATGGCAACAGAATGGGACCTGACCCGCACCCAGCTGACAGTATAAATGTGGATCCGAACCCAAACAGTCCTGGGTCAGGTCTCGGGGCAAATGGACCAAGGAAAACCTTTAGATAATATCACCTGCTTATTTTCTATGTAATGGGCGTTAGCAGTGGGCACCCATTGTTGGCTTTGATTGGCTTCTCTGGATTAGGTGTTTCTCTGATTTCATTTGGAGTAAATCCAAAATGGAACCAATTCAGAAATGTTGCCTTTGGTTTTCAGACCAGCTCCATCTTGTCAGCGTCACTCAGCGAGAGAGTCAGAGGTCCTGCAAGTTCAAATTTTGTTGTTGGGTTTCCTGTCAGTCAAAGCGGCTGCACAGCCTGCCTAACAGAGGGACAGAGAGTTTTGCAAGGGGGATAAATGCATTGGCAATGATTAAAAACAAAATGTACATATCTATCTATCTATACAATCAGACCATCGAACCGTATGGCGTTGTATGAGGGTACCGAAACTGAACAGCAGCAACTGTGATGGTGAAATTGTGCATATTTGATAAGCCTATTGCCAGCTTGTTAGGAAAATCCATGCTTACATATGTAACTATGATGATTACGATGATCACCCTCTCTTTTTGCTGATGACACACAATGATTATTAAGATTATGATTATTATTATCAAATTTAGACTCGGTGAGTGTTTTTGTGAAGATGGTAAATGCCAGCTGAATGTGGAACAGAACACCAAAATGGAGAGGGAAAAAAAAAACAAAAAACAGATGTGTTTTCATATTAGTGTGGACACAGGCCAAGGCTTGCCTCTGCACTGCCATAATGTATAGTTCTAGAGGGGTGGAGAGACAGAGAGAGAGAGGAACAGAGGAGTGGCTTTGCGAAGAGTTTGCATCTAAAACACTATTGAAATGCTGTCGAGTGGGTCTTTGTCTTGCTCTAGTGTCTCATGACATGAGCATGTCTGAGGAATACAGCATCCATTCCCTGGGCACTGATCCGGCTTTCTGCAATACTCCTCTCAGTGTTATGCTCTGTTTAGGTTTGTCACCCAAAGCTGTTGCGAACAAAGTGAATGACTAAAGATAAGACAATGTGGTGCACCCATTACAGCCTGGAATACAGATTACACTGGGCTTTGTGTCAAGAAATTGTTGAAATTACAATTATGTGCAGTAAAGACAGTTTCATTGCTATTAGCACTACTCTTCTATTATTGTAGTTCATGTTCCTTCAACAGTGTAATAAGGTCAGTGAAGAGGTGGGCAATGTGTTGTTTGCAATGAATTTTAATACAGATCATTCGGGTGATATGTTTTTGTAATTTGTGATGTTCTGAGGACATAAGGGCAAACTTTTGCATTGTCATTAGCTCCGAAGTATCTCTTAATATTGTCTTGTCACTGGCAGCTTTGTCCTTCATCTGGTATTCTGCCTTTTTTTCCATTAGCACTCTTTACAGCTTCCCGATTAGCCAAAAATAGTTGGCTGGCAAGGCGTCAGCAGTAAACCAGCACTTGGCATTGTTGAACTTAACTATTGTGCTTGTTTATCTTGCAGAAACAAATGTGCCTCTGTTGAAGTTTCTGGTCATGTTTTATAAAACACTCCACTGAGTAGAGTCAAGGCATTCTTACAGTACCACTGTTTCACATCACTGCTGCAGTAATGATAGGAATTTGTGGTTTTCAGCTTGAATCTGTATGAGGAGATAAAATGAACTACTAAATGATCAGAGTACCCTATGTGGTTTACTGGCCTCCTTTTCTTTTGTGGTCCCTCATTTAAATTAGCATGCAGTGCAACAGTAATCTGCAAGTCCAGATAATTCACTCCTTTCGATAATGACTTAAGTAAAACTGTAAAGTTTTAAGTGGAGCACCAATTCCTTGACACAGAGACTCAAGAAAAGTCCTCCTCAAATAACCAAACAAGTAAGAATTTGCAGAGTGCTAGTTACTTTCCACATATGGAAGTGTTTGGGGCACTAATGAAATGTTGGTTTGCATTAAATGTGCTGATGTTGTTTGGATGTATACACTTTTTAACATTTAATTGCTTGTTATGGTTAAAGCAAACCAATGGTATGATTTTTTTCAGACAAAAACAAACTTTTGGTTTTTATTGTTTTATGTTATGAAGTAAAAATAAGTTGGCCAACACTATTAAATAACAATAATTAAGTAGACGTTAAAGTCAGGAAACTATGGCTTGTGAGTCAGGTCATGCAATTTTCAACAGAAATTGCATTTCAAAAAGAACACAAAATAATAGCAAAATTCAAAATTACTATTACAGCTCTCTCTCTCTCTCTCTCTCTCTCTCTCTCTGTCACACACACACACACACACACACACACACACACACACACACACTCAGCTGTTAGTGTGTTTAAAACCCCCTCTGTCTCCATCTTTCTCTCAGCACCATATGGTGACACACCCCACTCCCCCGCAGTTGGGTCAGGGGCCATACCCATGATGCATTGCTTCAACATAACTAACATGAAATGAACATCTTTGTG